>WOGN01006283.1:0-12550 GCA_015342105.1 Leptinotarsa texana | reverse complement strand
AAACCAAATGATAATAGGTGCAATGGAGGCTTTTAGTAAATGCAATCTCTGTTGAGAATGCCCATACTGCATGTCACTACCTGTACAGCAGAGCTACCTTTTTCAACTCATGATATGTATATTCCGTAAACTGTGGAAGATACTGCTGTACTGGAATTCAATCTATTTTATTCCCTATCTTCAGCAGCAAACTAGGTTTTTTTCAAGAACAAAATACAAGCACTTCGGAAAAATCTTTAAGACACTTCAAGAGCGGTGCCTATGCAAAAGTAGCGATTCACATTGGATTTGAATCGCTGGAAATTGAATTCATTCGGAGAAATATTATTAGGACGTTCATTCCACATGAATGCAGTTCTCCAAATGGAAGAATCCTTAAACAATGAAGTTCGAGGTATACTGAGTTGAACGTCAAAACGATGAGCAGTCACAGTTCGTCGCGTATTCATCATATGTACCACTCTTGGTGAAATCAAATGTCTCAAGTTATTTCAACACTTTTCGTTAAAGTATCTACACTGTCATCCTCAAAGTATGCACCATATGGAAAACTTATTTATTAAGGGTTTTTAGACAAAATTTTACCCCTGATGAAAATTTGTGCATCCCCTAAAACTAAACATGCCCAAAAAATACAGTGAAACACACGTAATATACGAGGAGCCTTCAAATATTTGATTTTGAGACAATAGTAAAGTACTCTTATTTTGAAAAATCTCGGGAAATGAGTTGTTCAACATACAAAAATACATCTAGATTTGAAGTCATGGCCCTCTAAGCGAAGTTTTATTTTTTTACCATTTTTTTAAATGGGGCTAAAACGATAAATGGATAGCATCTTGTATACGAGGGTTTATTTTGAAAGCCTGTAATATTACGAATTAGACAACTATGATGTTAACCACTGTCAATTTTTTGTAGAGTGAAATAATTTTCAAAGCTTTTGATGCAAAGTTATTTCTATTTTTTGTTAACACCGAAAATTACTCAAAATCATACTGTTTTGTCACAAGAACTTAATATTCAATAATATCAAATCACAAAATATCGAAATAAAATTGGTACTTCTGAACAAACTCATTGATTTCCTGTAGATTTCCGTGTCCAAAATAATTCCTGAAAATAATCTCCAAGAAATCAATGAGTTTGTTTCAGAATACATATTTTATTTTAATGTTCTGTGATTCGTATTGAGTATTAAGTTCTTGTTACAATACTGTATAATTTTGAGTAATTTTCGGTGTTAACAAAAAATAAAAATAACTTTGCACCAAAAATTTTGAAAATGATTTTACTCTTCAGAAAAATTGACCGTGGTTAACACTATAGTGGTGTAATTTGTAATATTGCAGGTTGCTGTCTATTTATCGTTTCAGCATTTTTTTTCTTAGCCCCCATTTTAAAAAAATTGGTAAATAATTAAAACTTCACTTAGTTGACCATTGCTTCAAATCTATTTACTTTTCAATGCTAAACATTTTTTCTGAATAACATTTCCCGAGATTTTTCAAAATAAGGGTACTTTACTTCTGTCTCAAACCAAATATTTGAAGGCTTCTCGTATATGACGTGTGTTGTAATATATTTTGTTGGTGCATGTTTAGTTTTAGGGGATGTACAAACTTTTATTAAGAATAACTTTTTGTCGAAAAATCCTTAATAATAAATAAGTTTCCCATATGGTGCATACTTTGGGGATGACACTGTATAAAAGGGAGAAACATTCTCAACCTATTATAGATGTTCCAGACCATCAAGGTTGCAAGTGATGTTCGCGTCTCCAATCAGGCAGATGGCTCTTTTCTGGATGAAATCGAGCAGTTTCAGAGTATGCCTAGGGGCGGAGCTCCATACATCTGAACAAGGTGGGAGTTCCACCAGATCTTAATATTTTTTTTAACAGGATGTAGGGCTTTCAAAGAGACTTCAGACTGCTGGATTGATACCATGTTGTGCTAGAAACAGCATCTTCTCAAATTCAAAGCAGTCTTTTTCATAAAGAAAGTAGATCAAAAGCTGTACTATTCTGGATCTGATTGTGATTGTAGAAGATTCAACAATGTATTTAGGTTATTGTAATTGATGCCTGAAGAAATTGTAGTATAGAGAAAACGGGTTCCACCACATATCGAAAAGTTCATAATTTTGTCAATCAAGGCATTGACAGTGGAAGAAGTATGTAGTCGATACAGTAGTCGATACATTGCACAATAATGAAGCTTTTCGCATTTTCAATCTGACTATAAATCACTGTAAATGATATTTATCCAAAAATAACAATAATACATTTCATTTAAATGAATTTCGGCAAATTACAATCTGCTGCATATTATATCATTCAAATAACATGAACTTCAAAACGGAATGTTCGAATGCAACTAAATTGTATCCAATGAAACACTGAATTCAATCAACATATTTCCAAGGTTACGCTAAAATGATCAACTTGCAATGCTATAATCGTACAGAGTGCTAATGAATTCCACCGTTCAACGGTTACTATTTTTTCACTTGCAATGAGGTAACACATATTAATAATTTCTAAATTACTTTTTCCAAGTGCACCTACATGTGAGTTGGAATTAATGTAAATTTTTAAGTTATTAGTGATACTTCTATCACGTGAACATTTTCCATATATTACGAGAAACTACATCCTATATAAAACATATAGGAAATAAAAGTATTATTTTGATTTCGCAAAGAATTTTAATGAATTGCATATCAACACACACAATGTGGTATCAAGATTGCCAAGGTTCATCTATAGTAGTGAAAAATGCGCAGCAGCGCATTTTTCCTCATCAGCTTAGAGAAAATTGAAATGAAAAGTTCAACAACACCGCAATTTTCAAAAAAATATTAAACGAAATTGATCATTGTGCAGCTACTTGTTATACTGGAAAAACGAACTGAAGGACATTCACAGTGAATTCCACTTTTTTCTAAAGATACTGTTTGAGAGTGGCCCACTCAGCCACTAAATTCGTCCTGAATTATTTTTTAGTTTTTTAGACCTATTGGGTCGCTTAGATCATTGTTGTACATCATCCCCGAAAAAAAAAATAACCGCCGCTGGTCTTCGTCAATCGAACTTGGCTCGACTTAGCCAAGGTCGCCCTCAAGTTGACTTGCATATCGCATCGCTTCCAGACTCTTCCAGGGACTTTCCTATCCGCTTTCAAAGATGTTACGATATATAAACACCTAGATCGAGGAAGTCTAGTTGAAAGTGAGGTACGATGTTATCCAATAAGGCGACATACATTTGAATATCAGTTGTATTGTCAGTGTAGCAATGAAATGAAGTTGAATTTCATTGTACAGTGTAGTATATTGTCAAACTCACGGAAAATACGTAACAATATTACCAAATCTGTTAGTACACAAATATCAGATTTTGAATGATCATTTGACAAGAAATCTAATGGGTTAAGATCAGGTGATCAAGCGAGTCATTCTACTGTTTCCCTTCTTTACATTCTCAGATCTAAATAGGTTTTGATAAAAAATTTGCGCAAATTCACAGCGTAATGTGGGGTGAATGTATGCAAAACAATAGGTTGAATCAGATATTGTGTTAGGAATCACACGTTGAAAGGTAAGACTTCGTTAGTCCTTAGCTCGCACAAGTTTCTCAACTTCTAAGAGTTGTCGTTCATATGGAGGCGACAGCTGATTAACGGAAAACCATATTTTAAGAACCGACAGAACATAATAACATATCCATGGACACATCAGGAGGGTGGTATTTAATGCATCCCCCACCAGTATCCTCAAAAAACTGGTAAATCGACAGATTCAGCATCAAACAACTTCTAGAGAAAATCTCCCAATCCTGCGATAACAAGAAGATTTGGGTTGCTGTATTTCTTGATATTGAAAGAGCATTCATCAATGTACTGCTTAAATATCTGACTAGAAAAGGTATAGAATCGACCATAACTGGCTAGATCTATGCCATGGTGGTAAACAGAACTGCAACTATGACTCTTCAAGTGGTGGGTTACTATCTCCCATTCTATGGTCGCTCCTGGTGGATAGTTTGCTTGATGCCCTCAACAGAAGAGAAGAGGATCTGCAAGCTTATGCAGATGCCCTTGTCATCTTGGCAAAGTTCACTTCGGAAAAAGGTATCTTTTAATATCCTCAAAAAGCACGTTGAACGTTGTTCACAGTCGGTTCCTGAGGGAGGAGATGTCTGGCTGTGCAATTGCCTGGTGGCTGAAGGCTTTACATAAAAGGGCTCTGTCTCTGGCTTATAGAGACAGGCTTATGTGGCCATCAGTGATGCCATCAGTACCACACCGTCAGCGGCCATGGATATCCTTCTGGATCAGGGGTCGGCAAGTAGTTTTAGGTGGGATCTGGATACTGTGGGAAAATTTTGACGAGGTCCAGAAAAAAAACAACTGATAAAAATGAAGTACTACCCATGTATCATGTTGGTATCAAATCAAATTCTAAATTATAAAACACAAGATCTAAATCAATGTGAGAAATTACACCAACGGTCTTGAGCCAGTTTTTAATAGTTTGGTAATAGTTTGGTCGACAAAAATATTCTCGGACAGTCAAGCGGCGTTGAATGATCTTGGCCCATACCAAGCAACATCTAAATTGGAAGGCAATGAGGCCGCTGACTCCTTTGCCAAGGATGGTGCTGCAAGCAGCTTCATCGGACCAGAACCAGTCATTGGCATCGCTTTTGGTTTTGCCAAACAAAGATGAAGCACCTGGATGGCAAAAAGATTTATGCACTTTTGGCAGGATCTTCCAGGATTGGCTCACTTCATGGTGTTTTTTCATCCTTCGAAGCTTGATACCATACAGCTATTGGACTACAGGAGGAGTAAACTACGACGTCTAACAGACCTTGCAGGTGACTGTTATTTGAATCATCATATGCAGAGACTCGGACTGTCAAAAGACAGTGTGTGTCGCCTTTGCTTGGAAAATGATGAACCAGCAGAGTACATACTTTGTGCCTGCCCCGCTGGGGACGGAATCAGGTTTTTAGAGTTCGGTAGAGCCGTACTCTCACCATCTGACCTGAACCACTCACTATGAAAACTGATCGGCATCGTTAAGAAGATGGGTTCATTTGGTCGAGTGTGAATTGGTGTGGGCCACAATAAACCCTTGCGGGTTGCTATGGAGGGTCGAATAGACCCTCCTGAACTAACCTAAACTAACCTAATATATTCACTCTTTCGCTTTGAATTGCTCTGAAGAGAAATGGAAATGAAATTCAACGACAATGAAAAAAAAATTGCCCATGAAGCTCAGATCGGTGCCATTACCTAAATTTATCAAATGAAATTCAATGAAAATAGCTGAAAGAATTATGCTATATGGTGATCTCTAAATTTCTTCATCGCAACGGAAACCTACGAGATTCGAAACAATGCATTCGAATCTATACATTCCACATTTTGTAGAAAATAACAAGTAACAGTTGCAGATGACACATTCAAAAAATATTTTATTTGAGTTCCACTGAAAAAATAAATAAGTTGATCCTTTTGAATATGGATAATTTGCAGAATTCCACGCTTGTTGTCAGCAAAGATGTGTACTGGGAATTATTTTCTCACTGTTTCTGTCATCTAGAGTGTAACTAACATGAAATCATTGGCGTGTTCACCTAGACGAGAACAATTGTATTATTAATTAACAGTTACGTCTTCAAAATAGCTGTTTCCTGAACTGATTATCAATTGATAGTTACTTATATAATGATTCAAATTATATAGAATTACCAAGAAGAAAAAGGCTAGCATGAATAGGTCGTATATTTGTTATACTTTCATATCACAGATCTCACCTACATTTTGCTTCGAAAATCATCAATTTACAAAATATTACATACATTCTGAGGATTGTAGAAATTCAGTTGAATTTTGTTATCATTATAGTTTTATTTTCACGAGGGATGTAAAGCTAGTGAGAAGTTTATATTATTCAACTTCATTCTAGAGATTGAATATTTGACTATTGAAAAAACAACAATTGTAGCATTTATTGTTTGGTACGTAGCCATAACATACATTTTTGAACCAATCACAATTCACAAGATTTATGACACACTACCTCGAAGTCAAAGACAAATGTACAATTGTATGGTTTTTAACGAAAATTAAAAGTATGAATTCGGAAAGTGAAAGCGAGTGTACCTCAATAAAAATTTGTAATGTGGCAAAAATATTGATGTTTTTAAAAGTCTCTTGATAACATTCTACTCTTCCATCTCCATACAGAAAATGTGAAAATCTTTCAGGAAGGAAGCTATCGATATCCGAAAATTTACTCTATACATAGACGTTTAGATCATGATTTGATTTTACCTGTAAATTAGGTATTATTGGAAACATACAGTATAGAAAAACACAAGTGGAATCTAAATTTTCTGTTTGTCAATAACTCTGGTATACTTTTTCAATATAGAAGTATCCTTCTATATCAAAATTTCAATAGAAAATCTCAACAAGGACCCTTTAACAATTTTTGTGAAATTATGGATTTTTCAAAAAAGACTTGACCTATTTCTGATATACAACGTAATTTTCATCCTGATATACATCTAGTTAATGAACCTAAAGTTAATTTCTCCAAAAAAATAATTTTGTGATATAGATATTAACGAATGATATATAAATTCCGAAATTTTTCATTGAAGTAATTTACCCTGATGTTTATACAAAATGTATTCATTAACTTGGCTCTTCATTTTCATTATAGGAAGCAACATAATTCTTTATGAAAAATTACAGCTTCAAGAATATAATATATAGATTTGTTCTGAGTGAAAACAATTATTACGATAATTCGCTCTAATGACATCGGACAACCACTGCACCTTTCTACAAATATCTGCTAGGATGGTTTATATGAGCATGTAACATAAGTACATTGAAATATTCAAGTGACGTATTCCTGACACAATTTTGAGAAAAAAAAAGCTTGAACTTGTGTCTGAAAATGCTTCGTTTCGGAGTGGGTGTTGAAATTGACTTTTTATTTCCCTTTTCAAAAATAAATCTTGCAAAAAATAAGTTATTTGTACGAAATTCGGTAACCGGGGTTTCTTTGACGTAAGAAATTATAATTTCGTATTAATTTTCATGTACCATCTAAAGAGCGCTGCTTACGCTGTCATTTTTATTTCGAATTGCCATAACTTTTTCGACAGTAAACTTTCATTATTTTTCAAGAAACAACCTAATTCCCACACCTTTTCCAAGTTAAAACGGTACATCTCCTCAACAACGCTGGAGGTGATCGTTTTCGAGATATTTACAATTTTCTATATCGATCTTTCTCGACATTACAAAAACCAGGTATGTGGTGGATCTGATCAAAATGAAAAACATTTTTCCTATGAAATGTTTAATGAAAATAACTAAAATTGCCAAAAAACTTTTGACAAAAACCAACCATGTTTTGAAAATTTTCAACAATCTGTATTTCGAAAACGAACATTTTGAAGTTGTTTAATTTAACGAGATCCACCACACACTTAGTTTTTGTTATGTTTTCAGCAACTTCACTTAGCGCCCTAGGAGCTACGTAAAATGCTTCGATATAGAAAATTGTAAATATCTCGAAAACGATCACCTCCAGCGTTATTGAGGAAGTGTACCTTTTTTACTTGTAGAAGGTGTGTAAATTAGGTTTTTTGATGAAAAGTACCAAAAGTTTACTGGCAAAAAAGTTAGGGCAATTTGAAATAAATAATTACAGCGTACGCAGTGCCCTCTAGATATTACATGGAAATTAATACAAAATTATGATTTCACACGTCAAAAAAACCACGGGTACAAAATTTCGTTCAAATAACTTATTTTTTGTAAGAATTATTTTCAAAAAGCGAACAAAAAAATTCAATTTCAACACCCCGTATCTCCGAAAAGAAGCATTTTCGGAAACAAGTTCGTATAGACTTTTTGTTTTAAAATTGTCCCAGGAATACATCACTTGAATATTTTCACGAACTTATGTCACAACCTGTATGTTAGATGTTTTGAATGTTAAATGTTTTGAATATTAGAAATTATTCTTTTTCAATATACTTTTTCAAATCCTACTGCAGAGAATAACTAGAATTGTTTTTTATTCAATTAAGATTGTTGAATACATAGACATTGAGTGGAAGAAATAACAAAAAAAATCCTTCATACACATTGGAACATTCATGAGGAGCTTGATGGAACAACATCAACACCAAAAGGTTACTGAATAATTACTGTCCGGGAAGTGGCCCAAATGTTTATTCAAGTCTGTTGAACGTCATGTTTGTGAAGGGTTGAATTCACGAAAACAGAAGGGTTATTACAAAGTGTTAAGGATGAAAGAGGCTTATTCCGTGTCGGATAAATTCAAGTTCATGTACGAGACGAATTTCATGAAAACTGTTGCAGAAATTGATTATTTTCAGTGTCACATATTACATAAAATATCGTCAATTTGTAAAAGAAAGTCTTACCGGACAACTATCATAAGTTACAGTGGCGGCTCCAAGGTGGTGATACGATCAATGACATATAGGTACCGCAATTATAAATATTTATACGTAACTATAAATATGCATTTACTCTAGGAAAAGACACAAGCACTACAGGAAAATCTTCGAGGCGCTCTCAGAGCAATGCCTCTGCGAAAGTTGCGATCCATATTGGATTTGAATCGCTGGAGATTAAATCCATTTGGAAAAACGGTCTCAGGAAGTTTATTCCACATAAATGTAGTTCTCCAGATGAAAGAAGTTTTTAAACAGTGAATTTCGGGGTATATTGAGTTGAACTTCAAAACGATGAGTAGCCGTACTGCGTCGCGTATTTCTGACATGTACCGCTCTTGGTGAAAGCAAATGTGCCAAGTCACTTGAACAGCTCCCGTGAAAGTATCTATAAAAGAGAGACACATCTCTAACCTTTCTTCGATGTTCCAGGCTATCAAGGTTGCACGTGATGTTAGCGTCTCCAATCAGGTGGATGGTTTTTTTCTGGATGGAATCCAGCAACATAAGGGTATGAGAACAATACGCCAAAGAAGGTCTCATCTGATCCTTATAAAACATCAAAATTTGCTGGGGTGTGTACAGTTTTTGGTTCGGAACAGTGTTCCAAGCTTTTGAGAAACAGCCTTTTGCATTCCAGCGCCATGATTGTGCCAAGACATATTGGTGTCTATTTTAACCCCTAACAAACTTATCGAATCAGAAATCGAAATTATCTGGTTACTTTCACCCCAATTCGAAATCATTTGTAGATCCTCATTAAGATAAGCAACCTCCTACTGCCTGTGAAGATGTGCCTCCGTAGCCGATGTCCTGGAATCTAAATGAAATGACGAGACAAGTGTGCAGTCGTCAGCAAAGCAATATATTGGATTCTTGGTTTTTTCCAATAAGACGTTGATATACAATTATGCCTCTGGTATACAGGAATTTTTCAATGACCACATGAAATACAATGAATACAATGAAAAAATACTCTGAAGACTAAGACAGGTAATAATGATTGTGGGATTGGTCACTCAGTCAACAGTCATCCTATGATTGACACAGTTGAGAGTGTAGTGGTTACTCAATTTGAACAATTATCAAAAATCAACGATTCTTGATCATTTTCATGCATCAGGAAAATTCCTGAGGAGACTGAACGGCAAAAAGTCTGTGAACACTGTGACCAATAATGAAGAATGTTAATGTATTTGGCTGTGAAGTGGTTGAAGAACTTTTGACTATGGAGCCATTTTCAAGCGATATCTAAGCCGTGGAGCCAACTCATCAATGACAGTAGTCGGTAGAACAAATTTTCGAATCCATAAACAACATTCAGAACATTTTGCCAGCCATACCTGTAAATGCAGTTTTATTAAACTGAAACTGACTTTAAAAAAATGTATGTTTCTCTATGTCAGATCTAGCATTCCATTGAGAGTGGAATCGCCCAAGGGTTGGATAATTCTATAATAAAGAAAAAAATGCTTCTACGAAAGCGAAGAATGTGGCATAGAGCATCATCACATCAGATTGTATAGTCGTAAATAGTGAATCGTTATTGTGTCAGCATGTACAAACGATTCTTTTTTTGCAACCATGTGACATGTGAGTGGAAACTTTTCAATTTTGTGACTTGTATGGAAAGACATGAACTCTTTCAAGTATTTCACTTAAGTCTTGAATATTACATAATAATTTATAGACTTCTGGTGTTATAGTTTTCAATCGCAATTTGTTCAGTATTCTCAGTGTGTAAAGATTATTCGAACCTCAGTCACTATTTTTCAAAAATTTTGCGGTGAAAACTTTTACCTGCATTGTTGTATTTTTTGAACAATACGAAACTTGAGGACAATTTTTATTAAATATATGAAAAATGTATGTATTTAGTGCCCCAAAGATAAATTTACTAAAGAACAGCTGACATAAGACACTTCAGCTGAATTTGCATCTTTTAGGGGATGGGGGCGCAATCAGGAGATCCACCACCATATAAAACATAATGTAGGTCACCGCTGATAGGTAGTATTTCCATTAGTATTTAATTTCGTTGTTTCATCAATTTCAATTCAATTCAACCTGTGGAGCAATCACTTCCTTCATTTATCGGTAGATCTACTTGATAATCATTTAATAAAAGCAATAAAAATCTTATATTACATTTCATCCTTTATGCAAGTGCAATGACATAATATGACATAATCATAAGGTTTAATGAAATCGCAACTTACATCAATATTAATGATTGAATTACCAGATAATCAATTGGTGGTAGCTAGTGTTTGTTAGGAAATGTAGCATTTTTTTGGTTATGGAATAAACCGGTGTATTGATTGCAGGAACGATCCTCACTCTGGAATGATGGGTGTTCAATGGGCATATCTGATTCTCGCTAGCAATAGTATATTGAAATATAAGACCTTGTTGATATTTGACTAGTAGAAGTTTCGAATTTCAATGATAGTTATCCGTATGTGCATGACAACCGGCTTTAGAAAAAAGTCATTGCGATCCAACCAATGCCAGATTAGGATTTTCAGTTTAGTTTTTGGTATGCATGATTCATAATGATACACTGAACTTGAGAGATGCGATCTATTCCAGAACAGAAAATAAAAGACTTTTTCGAATTATTTCCACAGATACTGATATAATGAAGGAAAACAAACAATAATAATCATCGTCACCTAAAATAATATGATGGGCATGTTCTCAAAGTAAGTACTATATTGAAATGAAGAAACAACGTGCACACTTCAGCTATTGTGAGAGTATACGTTGTTCCCACGATTGAAATGGTAGTTATCACATAACTAGATTATCTCTTGTATGCCATTCCCAGAGAAATTGCTGCCTGATTAGACAATTACCCCAGCACGCTCGTTTTGACTTCGTAGTCATCGTTGTAGCGCTACACAGTAAGTTGCGCCTTCGAAGTTACAACAAACACTCGATGTTAGATCGGGCCTGTATGGAGGGTGGTCACATTGTTTTCAGCCAGAAGACAGAAAGTCGCCAACTACGTTTCTCATCGTGAATGTTGGTCCGACTATCTCTAAAGGACTCAACTCATTTTTGCTCCATTTCGTCTGTCATAAGTCCACCATTAACGTCATAGATTAGGAGAAGAATTTTAGCTGATTTCAAGCCTTTATAACTGAAAATACGAAGCGCCGTGGCAGCGTGATTTAAAAAGCAATAATGCATTCATTATATTTTTTAGTAATAGTTCTTCACGATCTATTCGCAATCTGGACTCTCAGGATCATTTATATACCTCATATTTCAATAGTGTATACTTACAGTATTCAAAATATAAACAACCAGTTTTTCATCATTGTTTTCGAATAGGAATTGATAAAATCAATTCTGAGCTCTGGTCCAGTTCCGAGGCACATATTTCAGTTTATTACCGCAACTTCAAAAAAATCACATTCATTTCCAACCTGAATATTTCACTTCGATTCAATTCCTTCCAAGTCTAGTTCTTCAAGATCTGATGCCTCTGCAACAAATTATTTGAAGATCATTTCCTTCTCTTCTGAATTATCACCAAGCATCCTTTCTGAACGAAAACTTCAGCCTCTTTTACTATTACTTGTGGTGAACTATATTCCAAATGAATTACAAATCATTGTTTGAGGCAACAATCAATATGTCCATCAATTTGTCAAGAGAAGAATATATGATTACCAGACCGGTTTTGGATGTGGTCACTAGCATAGAAATATGCCACTGATGAAACTGATCCTAAAATGTAGCAAGGAATACTTATAGTTATATAATAATAATAATTATATCATTTATTAATGGAGAGAGAATGTATACAGTGTATATATATTTCTGCATAAATGATACCTATTCGATAAGTGAGCAAACACTTGATTCGGAGTAAAATTACCTTACTTAACTACATAAAAAGAAAATATATTCAGTCCAATGTAATAACATCACGAAAAACAGCATCACACTATATTTAAACCGCAGTTTAAGGACTGCCAGAAGATGACAGTACGACCAGCTGTCGAAAGCGCTCGCATATAT
>WOGN01006281.1:0-12552 GCA_015342105.1 Leptinotarsa texana | reverse complement strand
TAAGATTTGCCTACGCCCATGGACGACAACGAAATTCAGGCAAATTTTATGACACTTCATGATTTATTACTCTACACTCTTTTGAAATAGACTATAATGATTGGTGAATACTCTGAATTATTCTTTGGCAGTATAACTGTTATGTCCAGTATTTTGCTCAATGGAAAAAGTTCATTAATGGGAAAGGTGATTGTTTTATTCTGGACGATTTCAAAACCCATTTTTATAAAACATTAACTTTTTCTAGGTGACAGTCAAGAATACCTCCCCAACCCAGGATAACATAACATAAATGAGACTGAATTAATGTAAAATAAACTGTTTTTAAGTGACGGATATCCAGAAAGTTCGCTAAATACCTGAGTCTACCAATCAGTCCTATAATTTTTTTTGTTATAGAATTAGTATGAAGGTCCCGGAAATATCTGTCCATAATAATGCCAAGATACTTAACGGACTCGGTTTCTGCTATTTGAGTATTTTCATTAATTTTTAGATTTCCTAGTTGAGGCAAATTATGTTTATATAAAGTGAATGTCATATATAAGTTTTATCAATGTTCATTGTGAGTTTGTTGTTTTGAAGCCATTTTGTAATTGTCTTTAAATCAGGAACACAATGAATTTAGGAAAAAGAATTATCAACTCGTTATCGTCATCCATGAAAATCCCCAACTTCCTCAACAAAAATCATAAATTTTTCTCAGCAGATTTCCATCACATATACTCGTACATTTGAACAAAGGTAAAAAATGAACGCGTGTATCCGACAACCTGTAATATCATTGAAAATGGATCCAAAGAAAACGGATGCGAATCAAATATTTAGAACTAGAACTCGCATTTTAATAGTTCAAGAAAATATAAAAGAGTCCTACTACCCGATTCATGAATAAAATGGAAAACTTATAATGGAAAACAACTAAATTTACAATTGAAAAACCATTACTTCTTGGATGACATACTTATCCACTTCAGAGAAAATCTATACACATGGTCTAAATATATATATATTGATGGAAAATAAATAAACTGAAGAAAAAATAGTCGATATAAAAGTTTTACACTTGATTTCTCGAAAAAAACCTGGTTCGTGAAAAATTTAAGTCAAAAAACAATATATTGAAAACAAATATATCTAGGTAGTCACAAAAGACCAATAAAATTTGGAACGCTAGACTACGTTGAGGATTTAACGGAAAGGTAATAATTCAGTTTACATTCAGGTCGTCAAAGAAAGAAATGTGTGTCTCATGAAACTGACAAAAAAGCAATGAATAGATTGAAAAATAGTGCACGAAATGTACGGTGTCAGTTGGATTTGTACGACTCGGAACATAAATAGGTGCAAGGTAACATTCGACGTAGAAAATACCTATTACCTGGAAAATTCGAATTGAAAGTGCATGTCTAGTTCGGAACAAACAACCTAGAAATCGAATAAAAAACTTGCATGGAAACTGAAAGGTACAATTCAAACAACTATGTGGAAGATTTAAAATTATGTTATTTATCATTATTTGATAACAAGACAAATTTTTTGAATAAAGAAAATTAAATTAACAAACCAAAATTTGTTTGTTAACCCGACCAAGTCATTACGAATTCCATAAAAGCCACCACAAATATAAATCTCTTAGTAGGTTCACAAAGTAGAACCGGAACCAAGAATACCCCATTAGTTACTGCATGAAAAACAGATAATCTATCCTACCACACCAATACTCATTTCGTATTTGTTTGTTTTGTGAAAAAATGTCAATGATTCATTCGCTCTAACAGCTGATAAACGGGGTTCTGAGTCATCCTAAAATGTGGCCTACAGACCTATCTCCTAATTTCGCCTACGTGCTTCTGTCAACGTCCGAATCGAAGCAAGCAGCATTCTTGACGCACCCACTTAATATTCTTTTGTGATATCGATAGAGACAAGAACGATGAAAGATTAGGGAGGAAACGTCTCGAGACCAGAGAATATAAATGGGAATGACTTGACTTTGTTCGGAAGACGCTTCAACATACAACTTTCCGAAGAGGGTATTCAACAGTAACCTTTCGTGACACTTTTACTGGAAATCGGTAAATTCCTACAGACAAGTTATGATGTCGTGTAGTGCTGTGATAAGTGCAACATTACTGAATACAAATTATTTGAAGATTGCAAGTTTTAAACTAACTTCAAAGCTGGCTCTGCTATCCACATTTTGAGGACTTCCTAACACATTTCTCAGAGGCGTACAAATAATATTACCGAACAAATGCCACATGCTCTAACGCTGATCATAACCGGCGCCAATTTGTTTTCGAGGGGATGTAATTTTTCGCATTATTTTTGCGTGTTTCAAAGAAGTATTATATTGAATTGGATTTTTTCAACTCGCTCCTACTGTTTTTATACCTACTACGTATTATGATACATAGGGTTAATTCAAATTGAAAGGCGAGCTATTTTTTATTTAAAAGTGACGGGACTCATGAACTTTGACAATTCGTAACGGCCATCTTGTTGATGCTACATTTGCCAAATTAGTTGTCATTTATTCAGTCTGTTTCGTCAAATTACCATGGACAAATATAGTATTCAACAACACGTGCAAATAATAAAATTGTTTTGTCAAAATGGTTGTTCCGATCAGGCAACGTAAAGTGCGCTTTCCCATTTTATGGCCGCCATAATTGTCCTGCCGAAAATACTATTAGCAATGTGATGGATGAATTTTTGTCAACTAGTTCAGTAAACGATCGACCAACCCGTACGTCTACGAAACGCAATATATGCCGAAAAACATCGACGCTGTCTGTGAGAGTGTACAGGATAATCCGAGGCAGTCGATTTCGCGTCGCTCACAAAAACTCGGCCTTTCGCAGACCACAACTTGCCGAATTTTGCGTCGTGACTTGCACCCGTACAAAATTAAAGTGACCCAGGAACTAAAGGTAAACGACCATAGACAACGGCGTGTGTTCGCTGCATGGGCTCTGGAATAGTTGGCAACTGACCCAAATTTCCATAAAAAATTCATTTCCAGCGATGAGACCCATTTCTGGATGAATGAGTACGTGAATAAACAAAATTGTCGAATTTGGGACCACATTAGATCAAGACCGTCTAATGAATTCTGAAAAAGTCACTGTTTGTTGTAGATTTTGGGATGGCGGCGTCATCGGTCCGTATTTCTTTGAGAACGATGTTGGCCAAGCCATCACTATCAACGGAAGCACTATAGGTCGATGATTACCAATTTATTTTGGCCTCAATTGGATTGGTTCTGGACTCCAACGACATGTGGTTTCAAAATGACGACGCTACGTGCCACACAGCTCATGCCATATTTTATATTTTGCCACTGAGATCGTGCGATTTGACCCCGTTAGACTTCTTGTGAACTTTTCCCAAGTCGCAGGTGTATGAGCTACTAACCACAGCGGTCCTCAAAACCAACATAACCTATAACATCGGTTAAATTCGGCCTGATTCATGTGCCAGTCATGGAAAATTGGACGTTTCGGATGCGCTTCACCTAGAGAAGCCGTAGCTGACATTTGAAAGATGTTAAATTTCACACACCATGGCGCCAATAGTACTTTCAAACGAATGAAAAATGTCGATGATCTTGTTTCATTTGAATTTAATGAAAAGAAGCGCTTAATGAAGGACCCTTTAGTGTTTTAGAATGGACTTTGTCTTCCAGTTTGAAATAAACTTCTGTGCATGATCTATACGTCTAGGTCTAGAGCTTATTTCGAACATAATTGCTTTATTCCTTTCTCCGGAGGTTTCCCACATTTTATGATAATAATGGAAATGTAGAAAGTCAAAAAGCTGTTTCCCCAGTAAAGTATTAAATTTTCAAGCAGCGTTACGCTGACGCTACTCTTTTGTTCTTATCCCATTTCAAAGTTTGATCATTTCGCGATTATTGCGGTGCCATTTGTCCGGCGTGCTTACCGACCATTCCACCGCTGAAATTTCTAATCCAAGTTTTCCAGACTCGGGATTCTGACACACCAGAACCACCCTCACCTCTATTGTGAGGTAAATATTCCTCCTGATTTGAATGATCAGTGAGTCAATGACTGATTGACGTCATTCAACGAGCATATCCAATTTTAATATTTTGCGTTGTGATTTAAATTTGTTTTTATCTATGAAACGATGAAACCGTTGAAGGCTAGACAAAGTTTACATAGTTTTACGGCGATTGAATGCATTAGAAGTATTTCACATACATATTCAAGTTTTGATTTCGAAACAATGATTTTTGCGCAATTCTTATGTTTTTGGGTGTGCTGAATCGGATAATGACTTTAATTGTGTCATAGTACGACACGTTTTCTGATAAAGTAGGTATCTATGTAGGCATCTATATCATCTTGAAATGAAAGACAAAAAACTAAACAATTTTTTATATTTATAATTGCGCAACTAAACACATTTACTTTTTCCAATGAGACTCCTTCTGGAACATGTTCTTTTGTAGGAAGTCTCTTTGGTACCTTTTTTCCATCTCCTTAATATCTTGGTGAAATATTTCACCTTGATCTACACTCACATCTCCTAACTTTTCTGGAAAGTAGTCAAGGTGGAAATGAAGAATGGTAATTTTAAACTCATCAGGCAACCTAGAGCTTGAAATGCATTCAACATTATTTTGACGATTTGTTTATAGTTAGGGTTTATTTTATTACATATGAACTATGAACTCTTTGAAGGCAATACACCCTTCTCTTTGAGGATCCGGTATGGTTTTTTTTGATTAATTGTGGCTGCATGTAAAAAAGTCCTATAATTTACCGACAAAATTTATAAAACGGTAAGTTATTGATTAATTAGATCCAACAAAAGTTTTGCAGTTCTGGAGCGCAGAATGGCACGCCCCTCATAAACAAAGATCCGTTGTAACTACGTTTTGAACTCCGTTAAGACTAAGTTTCAAACTCCGTTAAAACTCCTTTTCAAACTCCGTTAAACCTCCGTTTCAAAACACATGCGAAGGCGGATGCGATGGTTCATTCCTACAGAATCTTTGGCCTTGCGGAGGGAAGACTCCGTTATAACCCTGGAAAAATCCTTTTGTCTCTCTTCATCTGCACCATTATACAGAAAGTGAATAAATATGTGCTCATGATACAGGCGGGAATCTAGACACGATTTTTGGTACTACAACCGAAATAAGTTACATAAGTCATCGATACAATATTTCTGATTCAAGTTACAATGATGAGTAATTACACTAGTTTACTGCCAATTTACGAATGTAATGCCAAAGGTAATTCTTTGTTAATTTTTGTAAAAATTTCCTAACACGTAAAATTTTTGAGTTATGATTATTTTCACAAAAATGTAATGAACACGACATTCCAAATTTGCTTTTCCCCTAAACTAAGGGAATTGTTTAAAATCTGACAACCCAGCGGCTCTGCCCAGTATTCAAATCTGCATCCGCTGTATATGATACTGGTAACGCCGCTTCTCGATCTTCCGATACTCGAAGTTTCCAGAAAAACGGAACCACAATAAAAGTAGCAGATTGAAAATCGGATCATCAATATTGATTTAACGCGAGTAGTGGTGAGTTGGTATTGGGAATATTAAGAGTATTACATTAGTGTTATCTTTGTGAATAAAATAAGTTGACTCCTGTAAACGCAGTATCACATATTTGAACTCGACGTACGCAACAGTACAACAATGTCCAAAGTACAGAAAAGGGGCTGCGTTAATTCCGCAGATATTTTTTGCTATATATGTGGTCAGTTCAGTTCTAAATCGCAGAAACGGCCAATTAATCAAATGACCGAAGTAGCTTACCATAAGTATTCTGGAGTGTTGTTGGTAATCAAGATCGCGATTGAGCTCATCACGTATGTTGCCAAACCTGTGCAGCAAATCTAAGTAACTGGTTAAATCGCAAACTCTCTTCTATGCCTTTTCCAGTTCCAATGATTACTTTTGCATGACAAACGTGTCTGGTTTTTTAAGAAAGAGCAAATACAAAATTGTATATCCGGATATTCCTTCTGCAAGCAGGCCGATTTTTCATGGAGAAAGTTTACCAGCTCCAACACACCCGGCACATTGAGAGGAAGATTTGGAAATGTATGATGACCAGGCAGGTTCCCATGATGTGCCAGAAAAAGACGGTCAGTTTTTTCCGAGAGTGAAGAAAGAACACCCCATTTAATCGAACAACCTGAATTAAATGAACCAGTTCGGAACCTACTGAACTACTAGGGTCTAGATTACAGCAATGGAATTTACTAGCCCCTAAAACCAAAATTACAATATTTTGGAACCGTAACGATGCACGATAAAATGTGTGTGTGTGTAAATCCAAATGGAGTGACTGAAAAGTTAGGATTTGCACATAATCCGGACGAATGGCGTTTATTTATAGATTCATCTAAAACAAATTTAAATATCGTTCTGCTCCATAATGGTAACAAAATATCCTCTGTTTCTCTTGCATATGCAGTTGACATGAAGGAAACACACTTATTCTAAATGCAATAAGTTATAATACGTGGCAAATATGTTGTGACCTAAAAGTCATAGGACTATTACTAGGTTTTAGGGTGGATTTACGAAGTTTTGTTGTTTTCATTGCCTTTGGAACTACATAGGGCAACACAGTCCCATTATCAAGTAAAAGAATGGCCTCCGAGAGATAAATATATTTCAGGTCATGCTAACGTGAAGAATATACCTCTGTTTGATCCCAAAAACGTTTTGTTACCTCCATTACTCATTAAATTGGGCTTAATGAAGAATTTTGTAAAATTATAAGACAAAGAAGGTCATGCGTTCAAATATCTTAAAACGTTTTCCAAAATTAAGTGATGCAAAGCTCAAATAAGGTATATTTGTTGGATCACAAATAAGAAAACTACTAAGTGATCAACAATTTAATCAAAAATTAATGTTGAATTAGCTGCGTGGAGTTTTTTCAAAAGAATTGTTTCGGAGTTTTTAAGGAACAACAAAGTATAGAATTACGAAACACTTGTAGAAAAACTACTTGAAAGCTACTAGATGTAGCATCCATTTCTTGCACTCCCATTCGAATTTTTTCCCAGAAAATTTGGGTGCTGTCAGTGACGAACAAGGGGAAAGGTTCCACCAAGACATACTGACAATGGAGCAACGTTACTAAGGCAGATGGGATGCAATGGGATGCAATGATGGGGGATTAATGTTTGTTCCTTATAAGGGAAAACGATGAAATATATAAACGAAAGTCAACATTTGCAAAAAGGTTGTGCACAAAAGACTTCATTTGAATGTTTTTCATGTGTATATTGAAAATAAAGTTTGTTCTCCTCAAAATATATTGTTTTTACTTGCTTTGATCTTATATTTCCCTATATGTGAAAATTTTTGTATGAAATAAATTATCTAATCAAAACTTTTTGACGTTGAAGTCGCAGTCAGGATGATTTAAACATTTTTTTTTCTTATTTGTTGGCTAGTGTTATTTTTAATTTTCAGTTTCAAATATGTTTCAATCCTAATGGAGAATTGGTATCAACTCAATCTGAAAAATATGTGCAAAAATGGGTTGCAAAACAACAGCAGACGGGGTTGAATATGTGATGTTTTTAAAATGACCTTCTGAGATATTTCATTATTTAATTATCATTTCAGTTACTTGAAGATTAAGTTCTTTTATGTGTTTTCGAAGATGGTATGGCTCCATATCGGAACATTGGTGTCTACAGAATGTATTGAGGAATTAACGACCTGGCTGAACAGATATTTCATGCACTAGTTGCATAAAACGGCCACTCTATTCTATTAGTTCCGCTACCTCATGCCGAGCAATTGGACACCCTTCGAATTGCTTATATAGAGCGGTGCTTCTCGACAACTCAACTGATAACGCAACTTTCATTTCGCGAGTGTTTAGTCTTGGTTAGCTGAACTTCAAAATATAACCGACAATTATGAAAAGAATTCCAACCAATTAAATCGTCTATACTCCGGCTGGCACACACGGCGGCGCAATTGCAAAATAAAACACCAAATTATGAGTCATTCGGCTTACTACCCGAACTGCATACAAACGATGCACTTAACCGTCGACAGAATGCATTTTCTGCGAGTGTATGCCACGCAACTAGGGGGCCTTTGATGATCGTCCAATCGAAAAATCTGCATGAAAATGAACTTCGGGGACTCGCAAGCAGAGGCGGGCCACTTTCGGTACTAGGGTTGCTCTGGATTGACCACACTACACACAATAGATGTCGTGTTCAAAACAATCAATAGATGATCATTGGCAAATCAAATACTGTGTGTTACTCTTTGCTAACTTAAAACATTGCACAAAACTTAGAGGTGTTCGGGAGAGGGAATAAAACAGATTATGATGTGATCAACGACAAAGTTGACCAACCTCAGTCAGCTCAATTTCAATAACTTAATATGCTAGGGTTCTTTTTGTTTGAAGGTGGTTGACAATGTTTTGTGGTGTATTTCATGGTTCTTTTTGTTTTTTTTTTATAGCGATGACACGACCAATACAATGGATATTTTTTCAGGCATACAGGTCTGTGTCACCAATTTAACTGTCATTGAGTCTTGTTATGGCTATTTCATAATAACTTTGTAAATAATGACCTTCAGTCGACGATAAATGAACTCCGTATCTACCATCATTTCTAGTGGCTTTATACTAGAAATGAGATAGATAACTCATCTCTCAGTTATATTTAGAGTCTTTCTAACTATCCTAAAATTCCATTAACAATAATGGAACTATAACGATAATAACTATATAACTATAATAACTATATAACTATAATAACTACCCTAAAATTCCATTAACTATAATTGAATTTTAGGATAGTGCCTAGTAAGGCACTAATTTTTTTAACCCCCTCGGCATCAATCCGGAGTTTATTTTGCCACAAAATTTTAGAATTAATCGAGTTACTACGTTTTATATTGATATTTTAGATTTAATTTTGAATGTTAGAATTATGTTGTGTATTTTTTCATTGAGTGTAGCTAAAAGGACTGTTATTTTGTTGGAAACGAAACATTCGAGGAAAGCAAATTGTTATAGAAATCCGGCCGTTACAGTTCGAAGGGACATGTGAATATAGGATGTGATTTATATTCGCTAAAGAAAAAATGTCACATGAGCATACTGGATTCACATCAATGCCTATTTTTGCCAGATGTGCAGGGAACTTACCATGGTTCATTTTCATTCGTGTGATGGTAGTGGCGTAAAATCTTGAAAAGTTGAAGTTGTCTATGTGGGGGATACTTTTAAAGATAGTGGGATGGAATAATGAATAATGATTTTTTGATTTAGAAGAGAATTCTTTCCAGAGTCTTCCCCAATTTAATCGTATTTCATATCTAACGTCTGAGATTATATTTTGCGGGGAGCTGATATCAGTAGGCACTAAATTCTCAGAAATATTATTCCATTAAAACGAAAACATTGTCTGGTTGTATTTAAATCATACGCCCTCAGCTAGAATAACGGACAGGCAAAAACGTCACGTCATTTCTGAGAATTCAGTGCGTAATATTTTGGAATTATTTCGAAGATACAGGGCGAAAAAGAGATTTAGTAATTTTAAAATTATTAACGTAGCCGAAATAAAAGTATAGCGTACTACACTGGACCTACCAAGTAATAAAAAATCTAACAATTCTGTTGGTACCTATCAACAACATTCCGATTACTACAAACGACTGCAGACATTCAATTTGCTGAGTGTAAGGCAATCAGAAACGATTCTGATGTTTTTGATGAGGAGAAGATAGGATTCTTGCATCCGAACGGAGGAGTAATTTTCAACAGTTCTTGTAATAGTAATGAATTAATATTGTCGAAATTCTTTTTCGCTCCGTATCTTCGAAACAAAGCACCCTATGAAATATCATCAAAGGACTTAGAATAGTCCCATTAATTTTTGGAGCATGTTCAACAAACTCCCTGTAGATTTGAAATGCTAAGCCAAACACCATGCCCATAAATCCAAAATCGATTCATTTTTGGGAAAGATAGACATTTTTGATGAGCATGGATTTCTTCAAGTTCACCCATTAAAGTTTGAACTACAATTTCGGTTCTATTATTTTGAATTCTTCATTCATTAATTTTTCCTCGGATTTCAAATATATTACTAATACCTACTGAAAAACAATGGAAATCCAAACCCCTAAGGTTTTTACGAAGATTTTCTGAAAATTTAACTGAATGGACTTATAAAATTGGGTTGAGGAGATTAAAACAGAAAAATCGACTCTTTTAGTGGCTGATGACAATAAATTATTTGAACTTGAACATATTGGTACTATAAAAAATAAACCCCCTTCTGATAATCGAAGTCGTAACTATTGTTTACTTTGTTTGCAATATTCTAATTTTACTTTAACGTCTTTTATTGTACAATAATATTTCAATTTACCCAGTTTTCGTTACTTCTTTCCAAATATTTCCACTTTCTTGAAATATCCAGTCGATATTCTTAACAAATTTTACCTTCATGTAGCATAAAATTCTCCAATTACCATTTGGATTGATACGGATGAAGAATGTTTTCCATTATTATTATTCTCTTCAATACGAATTTTTTCTGAGGATTTCAACTCTTCTCTCAGTTTAGATTAGAAATTTATTTTTCTCAAACTTCAACTTTATAACAGTTTTCACCAATACCTACATATATTTTGCAATCTTTCATATCTTATTTCAGTAAATTCTTGATCAAACTTATTGCAAAACAATATTTTCAGACACAATATGTAGAAATAAATATGGTTTATGTTTCTCGATTTTTGTTTTACTTTTAGTAGTATTAAAACCCACCTTGAATCATAATTTTGTTCAACTGGTTTGATATGTGATGGAATTTAAATATACTTGAAAATCCATGATATTATGAATTCAAGTTTATAAAACCGCAAAACGTGGCGCACGACCATTTCTTAGAAATATAACAATATAGCATTTCAGTGCAGCAGTATTTCAGGTCCAATACAACATACACGACATTATTCACTTTTCAACAAATTTTCTTTCTACGTCTTCCTGGCCAACCTGTTACTTTATGAAAAGAAACTAGGGGTCGATAGATACCGAATCAATAATTCTTGATAAGGATAACAATTACCAAATTCGTTATTTAATAGTCAATCGTAAACCGTTCAAATGCTCAACTCTAAACAAGAAATTTGAACATGAAATACAATATGTAAGAGTTATTCAATGTGCAAGCTTATTCATTCACTAGACTTATTTCACAGCAAAAGTTTCTGTATTACCAAGAAATAATACATACAAATAATTACATATTTGTACTAATGAGGCGCTGTTTGGAACTTTTGGTGTAGTAATAAATATTACTGGAGTTCTTTCCCAACACCAAATCGTTATTTTAAACACCTCGGCACGTGTTTCGATCACCAAGTTGATCATCTTCAAGAGGAAGATTAAACTTCCTCGATCATTACAAATGATCATCAACACCAACACAAATGAAAGTGGCTTAATAAACCGAAACGTCGGGTTGAATTAAAATAGTTTTGACTTATCGCTGAAGCTCTTTCCACTAATACATAACTGAAAACCAAATTATTGATATTGATTAGAAGGTGATTTTCATTACACTACCCCTCAGATTAGGATAGATTCCTATTCTTAGAGAGGGGTTGCCTTCACGCAAGGAAATCAAGAAGGCTGTGGCAATCTTCGTATTTAACTGCTCTACATGAAAAGTCGTTTATTTTATCCATTAGAGGTATCAAACAGGAACTGATTGACAATCTTTCTATAATAGTATGTTGATTCCTATGCATTAACTGAGAAACCTTATACAAACACTAATCAGATAATCCCAGTAACAACATGAGGTTGTATATTCACGTGCTATTTGGAATATAGGTTGAAGTTTTTTTCGTTTCTACGATATAACCCGTACTGAAAAGTGAAATACAGCCACGAATTATGTCAAATATCAAAAGAAATAATTTGTAACCACGTAAAGAGTGGCTTCTGTTTGTCGCTTAGACCTTGACCTGATTGATACATCACCTAATATAATTTTGGCACGTTTCCACCCTAAAATGGGATGATAAAAAACACTTTTCGTATAATCAATAGGAGTTGGACCAACCCAAGCCATAATTTTCGATAGAAAAACATGTTGACTGATTAATGATTCATTCGAAACTTGAAATGAGGAAATGAAAATTGGATTGGGAGACCATTAATTGAAACCAGGGCCTGAAAACAAATAATATAACTTTGACTTACTTTAAGTTCTGAGCAACTTACATTTTGCTTACAGTTTGTTTACAATTTTGTGAGCCAATATGGCTACTTTTGGACTGGAAACCATTTTAAATGCAGTGACTTTTAACAGTATTTGAATTTTAATTGTGTTAAAAATATAAAAAACTACTTAATAATAATAATGATATTTTTGGGAAATAAAGTTTTTGGCTTTCTACTACTCCATCTTGATACAAAAAAAAAGGATGAGGGAATCTTCCAAAGAAAGGAAGGAAGTAAATCTATATATGGATGTG
>WOGN01006280.1:0-12552 GCA_015342105.1 Leptinotarsa texana | reverse complement strand
TTCCAATTCAATCAAAATTAAACGACCTCATGCATTTATTTTTATGATATTTAGTATGTTATAAAAATATCCCTAGACTTTTCCGATGTGTGTAGTTAGTAACCTAGACAATAAATTGTCCATATATGAAACGCTGAACTGTAAAATAATCAAAAAGGTCTTGGAAACCATCGGTCATATTATTCTAAACTCAAATAATACATCTCTATATACAGGAAAATACCATATAAATTGAAAAGTAGTACTGTTATTCCTATTCCAAAAATAGCAAACACCAATGAAGTCAGTGAATTTCGACCCATTAATACTTTGCCCCCAATTGGAAAAAAATCTGGAAATTGCTGTATATGAACAGTTATTACATCACGTTACTAAATATTCAATTTTGATAGATAATCAACCGGGTTTCCGTAAAAACTTCTTATGAGAAACAGCATTACAGCTCACAATATGTAATATTAAAACTGAAATGGATAACCACAAATATGTTACTGCTGTATTTTCAGATTTAAAAAGAGCTTTTGAGACAATTGATAGAGAAATTGTGTTGTTGAAATTGGCTCAGTAACGGATTGTTGGAAAGGTGTTAGAATGGTTTACTGAATATTCAAACAATAGAAAATAGAAAGTCCGTTTCAAAGATGTATTATCAAATGAAAAAGACATTTGACAAAGACAAATGAAAAAGAATTTGAACGATATGGAACTTATTATTGAATCTGAGTTCATAAACCTATTTGCTGATGATACGATGCTTATGTGTAGCGATATGAATCTAGATAGAGTTATTCATAAAATGGATAGGATTTTAGGAGCAGTAAATGAGTATTTATGCACTGACAAATTGAAGTTAAACGTAACAGAAACGAAAGCAATGATACTAACCACGAAATATAAATATACTTCTCTAGATGTCAACAAACAGTATAAACCTTAATATCAATAACGAAAAAATTGAAGTTGTGTCATCAGTCAAACACCTTGGTTTTCAACTGCATACATAAGAAAATGTCGACAAAACTATATTTTTTCAGTAGAATAGCACAAAATTCGGCAATGAAGTCCAAAGTAACAGTTTACAGTACAATTATTCAACAACACTTTGATTATTGTGGATCATTGTTATTTTTATTCAACCTCAATGAATTAAATATGCTACAAAAACTACAAAATCGAGGTATGAGAGTAATTTTGAAAACAAATCGCCGTACTCCCATAAAAAGTTTGCTTGATTGTTTGAATTGGTTATCAGTTGAAAGTAGACTCTACTATTCTACAGTGACTCAAGTATACAAAATTGTAAATGGAATGGCACCAGAATATTTTAAAGATTACATTAAATTCAATAAAAACATTCATAACTATAATACAAGAAATTCCAATAATATACAAATAAACAGACCGGCATTCGGTAGTACCATGAATTCGTTAATTTTTAAGGGCTTCCACGAGTTCAATGAATTACCTGAAGGAATAAAAAAAATATCCATTTCAAAAGATTCTAAAAGGTCACTAAAAGGGTTTTAAAGAAAGTAATAGAATACAAAATGTATAGTTATGTGGAATTATCTGGGACATTATTGGCTATCATTTATTGCTTTTTCATCTATTGTTTTTAATTGTTTCCAATTGTTCACGAGGGTATTTGTATATGTAGTGAAATCAAATATCTCTGTTTTAATAATAATTTAATGTATATGTATCTATATTTCATTATCTATCTAAATGATACTAAACGTATGATACTGAAATATTCATATATAATGTTCACTGTCTGGCTACATGCTAGTTTAAATCTCAAATTGTTTTAATTTAAAATGTTTTACATACATTTTTTTTATATTCCATTGTGCTGGTGTTATTATTACACTCATAGATATGTATAATAGCTTTCCTATTTCAATAAAGATTATTATACAATTCAACACGCCGCAAATAATGTGTTAGTTTAATAATAAATTCATTGTTCATCAACATTAGCAAGAAAATAAAATAAAGCAAAAATAAAAATTGCATTTGATTTGCAAATGACTTTTGGTTCAGATCGCGAATATGCATTCGCATCTGCTCTTCCATCAATCCGGAAATGTATAAAAATTGAATATTACATTATATTAGGAGCTTGAGGAGAGGAAAAGTAGAGAGGGAAAAAATAAAAGAGAAGTTATTACATAGACATACATGAATGGCTTTAACCTTCTTCAAGATTCTCGCCGTGAACAGATGATGTTTGAACACACTTTCTAAAACGTTCCTGAAATGAATATTACTGGAGTTTGATCATAACATCAAACCGTTGTTTCAGCACCTCAACAGGTGTTTCGATCACCAAGTGATCATCTCTAAGAGGAATATTGAACTGAGTTTAGTTTTCGGAACCAGAAAACTGTACACACATCAGCAACTTTTGAAATACCATCAACATTGACTATTATATAGCTTATTGGGGCATTTGGAGATCAAAATTGTAAAGAAACGACTGCATATGACAAAAAAATGTTGTTTTATCAAGATAACGCACTGTATCAGAAGTCAATGAAAACAGTCACAAAAATACATGAATTCAACTTTGAATTGCCGAACATCCACCGTATTCGCCAGATTTGGCTCCCAGTGACTACTGGCTGTTCGCAGACCTCTAAAAAATGATCATTGGTAAAAAGTTCGCTCGAATGGAGAGATTATCGCTAGAACTGAGGCCCATTTCGAAGCAACAGGTAAATAATAAGGTCTAGAGTCTGGGCCTGGAGGCACAAGTTCACCCATTTGTTTTCTATGGATGATTGAAAACTTTATGATGAGGAAAATAAGAGGTGATGTCATCAATCGTAACAACTTTCTTCAATTTATGTCTGGGAAAGTACAAACAAAATGTTATGGAAATTTTGAGGTGAACAGTGTTATATTAACATCATGAAAAATACATTAATTATCACAATTGTTTTTCCAGTCCTATTGTAATTTAGTTTTTCTCATGTTTTATCGTTTCACGGTTTTTCCCCCAATTTAATATTTTTTTTTGATTCCACTTGAATTTCATCTCTTTTCATCAAAGATGGATACTTTCATCTTCGATTTTTTCAACTCATATACTAATGAATTCTGATGATATTCTCGAAAAGGAATTTTCATAGACGAATTGATATTCCACTGAAAAATTTTAGGTATTCAGAAGCTGGTTCATTAGATGAAAAAAGTTATACATTTCCAATTCCATCACTTGTTTCACTAGTTTGAATTTTAATTATTGAAGTATAATAGTAATGAACTAGAGATCAACGTGCCTGATGTCTGTTCAATGCTCGTCGATGTCGATTCTAAAAATTTGCAGTATTCGCTAATTATGCATGGAAAACCAATTAATCCACGAAGAAAATATATGTATCTGATCAGTAATGAAATATATAAATAATAATTACTTGACTTCTGAATAATGAATGGGTTAAACCAGTTTAGAACGAATAATAAACCATTACAAAATATGTATACTCGAAGGTTTTCTTACAGATCTATGTAGTTATTCTTTGCAAGAATGGGAAGTTCAAAAAATATTTGATATCGAAGAGAAGCTTCAATTGAGTTGCCTGGAACTTGTCTTCATACAGAGTGGTGATTTGAAAACTTTCAATAACTAATAAATTGTGAACAACAAAATACGATTGAAAATTTTTGAATTGCTCCAGTGGCATATCAAGAGAAAACCAAAAATATGTTTTTTCAGGAAGTATATAATCAACCCTTCTAGCTGAAGATTCAAGCTCCTCAATTCAATTGATTTTCAACGTTCTAATGTTATGGCATCTCTCCTTGCCGTCTGAATCAACATGGGTTATGATTCGTTCTTGATATTATTCATTGTCTGATGTTTCAGTTCATTACAGAAGTATTTATTAATAAAAGTGTTGTTGGACAGATCAATCGTTTCCTTAGTTTTGTTCGATAGTGCCTTTCAGCCTCTTTTATACTTCAACACTTTTATACTTCTTTTCTTCTATCCTTTGTAAATTGCCTTGTAAATGGTTTCTGTTGGGCAATAAATGCTATATTTATTTATTTATGTATTTATTTAACACAAATGTATCTTAAGAATTTTTCCAGAGATATGTCTTTTGTAACACATATTAATAACGAGAAAATCTATTTCATTCACATTATCTTAACAAGGGTTCGGAGTAGATTAATGCATTTTGTAGTGTATGAATTTATGTTGAAACTCTTGTTCCGTACAGTCATAATAATTTTTTGAAACCAGCATTCATCACTTTGTATCCCTTCTCTATGCAAATGATCAGTCAATTAGATAATATTTTTACTTAATGGCAAACTAATTCAATAGATCACAATTTTTTTGACAACTCTGAATTCGTTTCCATCAAGTTTGGGTTCTCTATCTTCACATTCGATTTTGACTGAACAGAGTCGATGGAAAATGACTGAAGTGTTCAACCAGTAATATCAATAACTTCATTGAAGGATCTTGAAGTTATAACAGTTTGTATACCACCCCAGCCTTAATTGACTACTGAAATTTGTTCTCTAGCATAAAACAAGATTATGCGAATATCTCACACCCCACTGGACAATCCCTTGATTGATTCTGGCTGGTGTTTTGTCGGGTCTCTGATTCCTATGCCTGGATGACTAACTAATCGGCTTACAATGGTTAGAGTATGCTTGCTTCCATAATGCAACAAGAAAATAGAGTTCTGGTTGATGAACGTGACAGGTTACCTGTATAAAGTGAGTGATGACTAATATTTATGTTTGCTCATTCATATTAGGGTAAATATTTTTTTTGGAAAAAATAATTTAATGGAGCAAAAGTGATTGGTAGGGAGTTTCGGAAAGTCATTAATTGTTATCACTCTTTCTTGACTTCACAACCTCCCACAATATGAAAAATGAGCTGAGCTAAATCAATTTCAACATAATATTGAATCAAGTAACTGTTTTTACATGATATTTTTGAAGTTGAACATACTTAAATATTTTCGAAAGATTCTGTGTGGAATTGTGTCCCGAATTTAGTGATCTGATTCACGTTTCTGCATTTTTCTACCACAGACTTGGTGACGTCAGTGAATGAAATATTGCAAGCTGGTTAACATTTTCACTTCCTGACAACTGAGTTAATATTGTATTTGACTACACTGAATTTTTTATGTCCCATGTAGAACTATTGATCATTCATCAAAGTACATCATGGACTGACGTTGCAGTTTCCGTCAAATCGAAAAAAAACTAGAGTATCATCAAGCTGATATCATTATTCATGTCAGACAGCAAATTCATACTACAGACCATAACAGAGGGAAGCATATGAATAGTGAACAGTGGAGTACCACAAGGGTTAGTTCTGGGTCCTTGTGGAATATTCTCTACGATAATACACTTCATACACAGTTTTCCATGAAAACTACGCTGATAGGTTTTGCCGATAACATAACCTTGGTGGTGACTGCAAAAAGTTAGTCTATGCTGATGACAATGATAAACATCGCATTGCAACGTGTTTCTAATTGGTTGAAAAAATATGTATCGAAGCTCGCACCAATGAAAACATAAGCTGCCCTCTCAACAACCAAAATGAAAATAACCTCAATAATTTTTGATGTCAAAGTTGTTAGAGTGATATCAAAACATCCATCGAGAATTTGACCTTTTCCGAACATATTGAATAGGTGATGATCAAAATGGAAAAAAACACTAACAGCTCCTACGTGGAATAATACTGAACGTCAAAGGACCAAGAGCATCCAGCTGAGTGTGGCTCAGTTTCAAATGTTAGATGCAGCTCCTTCATGGTATACGGTGATAGAAAACAGGAAACTGAAATCCAAGTTGGAAAGCTTACAACGAAAAATATTGACGGGAGTATGTTGCGCATAACAAACAATTTCTGAGAAAGGAGCAGAGGTTATTGCTGGAGTACCATCTATAGAACTCCACATCCTAGAAAAATGGAAGGAATATACAGAAAGTGGCGATAAAACAACGAGTATGAATCTGAAGACAAAAGGATAATGTCGGACTAACATTATTCGTGTGTACCAGATGGAATAGAGTCCGCTATAGATATTGGAAGACCGTTCACGAAATCAAATATGATGACTTTCCTAACTTCTGGAGAAATAGGTTGAAGACCAGCATATTCAACTTTGAGAAAAATCATAGAAATGAAGGAGAGAGACGAAAGACAACCAATCATCCATTGAGAAGATGCATGTACGAAACTCTCTTTGAAGTAATGCACAAACGGTTCCAATGTGAGATAAGGAGCGAATGTAGGAGAGATTTCAGGTGGTAGTAGAAACTATGACATATTCTATTCAATTCGGTGCTCTGAATATTCAAGTAGTGACTATCTGATTATTTGAATTTCTCTCCATTTTCACAACAGTATATATAAAATTTATTGCGATATGTAACTGATGGATGTAACACATTTTGACATCTACTGCAATTTCTGACAGTGCACACCAGGAACATGAGTGATTGGGAGTTAGGTTGGGTAAGGTCCAAAGTGGGTGGGTCTATTCGACTCCCCATCGCAATCCGAAAAGGTTTATTGTGGCTCATACCTAATCACACTCGATCGAATAAACTCAGCTTCTTAACGAAGCCGATTAGTTTGTATGGTGAGTGATCTTTCAGATCAGATGGTAAGAGTACGGCTCTGACGAACTCTAAAAACCTGATTCGGTCCCCAGCGGGGCAAGCACAAAGTATGTGCTCTCCTCTTTCATCATTTTCCAAACAGAGGCGACACCCACTGTCTTCCGACAGCTCAAGTCTCTGCATATGATAATTTAAATGACAGTGACCTGAAAGAATGCCTGTTGAACATCGTATTAGTTCATCCCTACTGTATTCCAACAACAGTTTGGCATCAAGCTTGAAGTGTTCCAATTCTGGAAGATTCTGCTGGAAGTCCATAAGTCTTCTCGCCAACCAGGTGTGTAATCTTTGTTTATCAAAGCCTAAAGCGATGCCAATGACAGGTTCTGTTCCGATGAAGCTGCTTGCAGCACCCTCCTTTGCAAGAGAGTCAGCAGCCTCATTGCCTTCCAGGAATCCAAACCAGAGACAATCGGTTAAGTTTTTCTATCGAGAAGAGTCGTTTTTGGAAACTCGATACCAATTAGGCGTTGCTCGATAGGAGCCAAGAGCTTCCAAAGCCGTTTGACTGTCCGAGAATATTTGAGTTGACTTGTATATGCGGTTGAATTCTTCCAATCTCTCCGTGATTGAGAGTACTCTGATGAGCTTTCCATAATTTGACAAAATTGAGATATCAATGAAATCTTGTGGATAGTAATATGAAGTAACAACATGTCAAATGATGTACGGAAAAACAGTCAGGTTCAACTCAAAGTTACGTTTTCCATTGAGATTGTTCATATCAGGTTCACGTTTGCTTCTGTTTATTTCATAAGGTAGTTGATCACTGCGTACAGAAAGAATTCAGGATTCATTTTGTTGTTGAAATGAAACCTGATAATTTCCTTACTGGACCATTCCTGATAGTATCTTCTTACAAAAAATTTTTTTTTTCAGATTCTTGACTTGATGTAATTGAAAAAAGTTGAATCTGGAATCGAACACTAATTCATAAAATATGGTGTTCTAGTTGATTCCTCGAATGTTTAAATTATGAAACAGAAATCATTTTGACTGGTTGAATAATATATATTCTATATGGCCGTCTCCATCTCAAGTGAATCACACTTCATGCCATTTCCGAGTTTGTATTGATAGATGAAAAGTCCAGACGACCAATACACTGCTGCCTCCCACTAAAACTAAATTGAACATGAGGTCGAATTTTTTTGATAGCTCACACGTTGAAAGGTAAGACCTCGTTATTCCTTGGCTCGCACAAGTTTTTCAACTTCTCAGAGTTGTCGTTCTTATGGGGACGACAGCTGATTAACGACAAAACAGATTTTAAACAGATTTAGAATGGCTTTTATTGATTTGTTGCATACAATTACAATCAATCAAATGGCGGAATTCAACATTTGTGTATGATAAATCATCGCAGAGATTGCTTTTTCACCCAACCGTAAGAACAAAAAAAAGGAAAAAACACAGTATGCTATCAAGAACAGTGCAACAGTATATATAGCGAAATTGAAATACAAAATATATACTTTCTTTGAGCTTAGAGAAAGGTTGATTGATTCACACATAATTCGATTAGTTAGATCTATTTATTGAAAAAAGATATTTTTTTATATTTCTTTTAAAGCTTCCTAATGGCAGAAGTTCATATTCAATGGGTATCCAATTATATGAGTAGACAACATGGTAAGTGGAAGATCCGCGAAATAGAGAAGTTTTATGTTGTAGTATTGTTGAATATGTCCTTAATCTCAAATTAAGATGGTGTATGTCAGTTCTGAATGATATTTTTTTTCTAAAGATGAGAGGGTTTTTGGAAAAATGTTGCAGAACAGATGGGAAATGTATTCTCGTTTCCTCGTACCCATAATGAGCCTAATGCATGCATTCTGAAGCTTTTGCATTCTAAAACTGTCGCTCTTCAAAATTCCCGGACCATACACGTCTGCGTACTTGGCATCTGAAAAAACTAAAGCATCGCAGAGTATAATTTCACTATTTTCATTTAGAAATGCTCTGTTGGAATATATCATTTTCAAATTTGCATGCCATCTTTTCAGAATTTGCGAAATGTGTGTTTTGAAACGAATACTGTTGTCAAGATATAGGCCCGAGTTTTTGTAAATCTTTTCAAGGGAATGCTCCATATATTACAATATTTATGAGACCAGAACAATGATTTCTTGCCGCTGTTTCACTAAAGGGCATGATTTTGAATTTAGATGCCTCCACATATCGAGACTGGCATTAATTTGCCATAGGCAATGAACTCTTGTCCATGTACAGCTCAGAATCGTCGGCATAACAATGTATGGTAGCAAATTGCAGTGACCTATGGAATTGAGATGGGTGTAAAACAAACAAAAGAGGACCAAATATTGAACCTTGTGGAACACCGTTTTCAATTTGCATCAAATGAGATTTTTCTTCTGATAACAATCAACTATTATTAGTTCGATGTTTATCCTTGGAACGATACGTCTCAATAATAACAATAGGATAAATTTTCTTTTGAGTAAAATCATATCCAAATATTTCCGTTGAATGGAAAATTGAGAAAATCGATTATTTTCCTCAATTCGATTTGAGGTTACTTTACCGTATTTTTTGTGGGTCGTTTGAAATACTATTGTTACTACTTATAATTTGTTAGTCACAATTTCTAGCTGAAATAAACCTTCGTCTCATGTATAGCATTTTCAGTCTGTGAAAAAAACGATGAACCAGTAAGCCATTGATATGACATTGAAAAAATCCATTAAGGCAAATTATCTTAATTTTTGTTATATTATGTAAGAATAACTTTTAAAACTACCAACAACACTGAGATCTCTTTCCACACGAACTGAACCCAAAAGTACGGTTGAAAGAACGAAATATTGTATTTACAATATACCTTGTTTCTGTAGAGAAAGTTAGAAAGTTAAATAAATGAAATTTCCAGACCCCTAGATGTGAAAAAAAATAAACATCATGAATAGAATAGGGTGAAATGAAAATTATCAACGGAAAAACTGGTGGAAAAATCAGAAAACTCAAAGAATTCGCATATATTCTTTTAGGTAACAAGTGTACTTTGAATATATGACGGAATCGGCCGATACTTGATGAAAATCCTTAACTTAACGTATTCCAAATAAACACTTTATTGTGTGATTTTCACTAGGGGGTTTTACAAAAATGCAACACGTGTTTCGCCATACAATGGCTTCCTCGGGTTTGTCTTAATAACTGTCTTAAAAACTGTCTTGATAACTGAGTTATTAGGAAACGCCCGAGAAAGTATGGCGAAACACGTGTTGCATTTTTGTAAAACTGTCTAGTGACAATCACACAATAAATATTATTTTCAGAATACGTTTGTATTTTGAATAGCGCTGTGGAAATGGATTATAACTGGTTGCTATTACTGAGGTGACAAGTGAAAACGGAAATGTGAATCTTAACTTATCTTAGCTGAACGGAATTGAAGCGTATCGAAGAAATCAGAGTTAACACAGTTTGGGGCGAGAGTTTTATAGTGAATTTCAGGTTTTGAAAACGGAAAAGGATTGTTTTCCGAAACATTGGCTACTAAAGGAAAAGCAAAGTATTAATATTTGATTTTTTCAACTTGTATAGGTAAACTTTATGACTAATTGAACTTTTCAGTGGTTTACAAATTCTTCAGCAAATTCTCTATAGTTTCAACAGAATTCAGCTTTCATTTTTCAGATTGTGTTAGGTTATATACCCAAAAAACAGTAGAATGTATTACGTCCCCATAAAAAATCTTTTAAAGAATAAATATTAGTAACTAATAATTCATCCAGCTATAGCTACCTGGGTGATATCTGAGTCAAGATAATTATACCAGAAGATTATTAGATCGTATTGATAGATATGAAAACAAAAAAAATCAAAGGGACATAGTATTCGAAAAATCAAACCATAGTTTCGAGCTGCTTGAACCCCACCAGTACGATGTATTCATGAACAAAGGAAAAACGCATACGGAACGGTGCATATGTTAATATTTATTGTGGTTGACTTGAATACACGATACAGCAGAATCACAGAATTACTGCTGGCTTCTGCAGATGAGTTCGTAGGTTTGTGGTTCCAAGGATTATCCATCATCAAACTTTTATCATACTCATAAGTATAGGCTACTTTATGCTTTGGTGGAGGGGAAAATATTTTGAGTTTCATCATTGTACTCTTACCATATTGATAATGAGAAGCTGTTTTATGTTTACGTGAAAGAGAAGTCGTTTTGGATTTCATGAAGTGGAATATTTACGGGTAATTCAATTTTTCGACATTAAAGTTCATTTAACTTTGCTTTTATTTTCATGATATATCCTAATATACCAGTATATTACTGTTTATGGTATGCAAACTAATGATCCACAGTCTCCATATTCTTGACAATTTGTTGACAATATAAACTTGAGGTTCCATGATAAATGAATTCGTTATTCTGATGGATAATACTTCTGAAAATATCTCACGAAACCTGGTGGAGTTGGAAATGCTAATTTCCAAGTGCGGCTTATACGAAATTACTTTGGTTTATGTGTCGCTGACTCTTGATAAATAGTGGAATGAGACGAATAATTAGCTTGGAAGTGAACGTATCTGAATTGCGGAACTAGATACCACTTTACATATTCATAACCTGAAGTGGAAAGAATTGTCTGGATTTGAATTTTGGCCATTATTTCTGTGGAAGAAAAAAGCTTAGATTGAAAACGTTTCCAAAATATCACCTCTTCGAAATTCATTCAACTTTAAAACTCCATTAATCAATATTTAGGTGTCTCATACATGATACATCCGCAGGAACTCAAATTTATCAGGCGGTAGAAGGGTTATTCAGAGTAGTGGTTTTCCAATCAGAGCACTCCAGAGAGACACATAATACCATTTGACCTGTTACTATTCAGTTGAGACACCACAAAGATTCCTACACGTTCAATTTTCTTGAAAAGTGATAGGGAAAAAGGACACATATAATCGATAAAATTATTCAATCGTCAAGGCTAGACGATTGAATTGCAGTGTGCGGGTCTAGTCTAAGTTGATTAACATCAATTAAAGTTTCATTACCGTTGGCATTCAATACAAGACATTATCATTTCACCACATATATTTCAACTGTTCTTACTTATATTATATAGTTTGTTAGGGTTTGAAGTGGACACCAATATGTCTTAGCACAATCATGTAGCTGGAATTGCAAAGGCTGCTTCTGAAAAGCTTAAGAAACTGTTCCGAACCAGAAAACTGTACACACAACAGACACTTTTGATACTTTGTAAACCTCATATAAGACTTCTTCAGAGTATTGTTCTCATGTATTGAGCTCTGCCCCTGAAGCTGTTGTATTCCATTCAAAAAAGGGCCTTTCGTCTGATTGGAGACGCGAACATCATGTGCAACCTTGATAGCTTGGAATATTGTAGAAAGGTTGGAGATATTGTCTCTCTTCTATGAATACTTTTATGGAAAGTGTTCGAGTAACCTGCCACATTTGACTCCAACAAAATCTGTACATATCATCGGTACATAATTCAGTACACCTTGAACTCTTTTATTCAGAGAACTACATGTTCTTAAGTAGTTTTCTGTAGTGTTTGAAACAAAAAGTATTAAGTTACAGTTCGAAATTCAAATGAAAGTAGATCTTCACACAATTATATTCGAAATATTCCTTCCAATGCAGTTTACCAAATTTAGGAAACTTTATTATTGACCGACAATTCAGCTGAGCTCGTAACTGTGAGATCAAATCAAAATCAAATATTTATTGATCCATTGAAAGAGCTTAAAAAAAGCAATTGGACAAGTCAGTACATATGAAATACAGATATAAAATATAAGTATATAATATACACATTCATAAATAACAACAGATACTAAAACAATCCGCAATCAATGCAGATA
>WOGN01006279.1:0-12552 GCA_015342105.1 Leptinotarsa texana | reverse complement strand
GGGTAATGCTTGACACTGATTTTAGAGTCACTAGTCATGTTAAAAATTTAATGAAAAAAGCTTATGTGTCATTGAAACTGTTCGAGCCAACCTCTAAAAAGAATGCTCTGTGATAGTTTGGTGCTAAGCCATTTCAACTACTGTGACTTCATATATGTGCCATACTTATATGATTCAGATCAAAAAAAGAATACAGGTCGAGGAGGACCACACTTATTCAGTTACACCAGATATTTCAAGAGGAAATTTACGCTACTGAATTGTGAGCAGAGAGATTGGATGAATCCAACCTCAGAAACAAGTCAACGAAAATATTCTCGAAGAGTTGGAAGCGGAGTTGGAAGCATAGCACAGCACACACTTTGTGCCGCACGGGTCAGAATTAGGTTTTTACAGTTCGGCAGAGCCGTACTCTTACCATCTGACCTGAAAGACCAGTCACCATGGTGACGGCTTTGTTAAGAAGCTCAGTTTGGACCTAACCTAACCTAATCATACTATCAATAGTCTCAACAGTTCTTGGAATGAAAATTTGAAAAGTTTCAAATATAATTCTCCATATCGAGAAATTATTGACTGATGATTCGATTATAGTTGATTACAAATTTTTTTATGTAATATTATTGTGTAATTTTTTTCAGATCGTGAAGACTTCATATTCATATGTTACTCTGCTCACTAACAGCACCTGAATGAATTGTAACTATGGGTTCTGCAGCGATTTGAAGTCACTTCTGATTCATCACATGGTGTTTCATTTTCTGCTGTTTTTCCAATAATGGAACAGAAATGAACAGATATATCACTAATAGACATAGATGGATGAAAACATCACACATGACTCTACTCAACAACAACAACACATAAATGAATCACAAATAATTATTCTGCCACAAAATTATATCATGATGTTATATTTCATTGTATTATATTGTTATTGAATCAATTTTTCTCTTCCTTCCTCTAGAAGATTCCCACATTCATTTCGTAAGAAGATGGAGAAGTAAAAAGTTGAAAGTATAATTGCATTGGACAAGTCGAGAAAATTTTCAACCATATTCCTTGATTTGGCCAAAGCATTTGACACCGTATCCCATAGCCTACTGATAGAAAAATCAAATACATATGGAGTGGGAGGTAAGACACTGGATGTCTTAGAATTATACTGCAAATAGATTACAAAAAGTTGAAATTGATGAACAGTTGAGTACCCCACAAGAAGTCACTATTGGCGTTTCTCAGGGAACTGTTCTTGGACCAGATGTCTTTTCAACTTACATAAACAGTATCACAGAAATAAACGACTTCTGTGGTCATCTCATCTGCTATGCTGATGACACACCTATTGTATACACAGGAGATGGGAAGATGTCTATAAACTTCCTGAAGACGAGCTTCAAAAGATTAAGACATGGCTTGATTATAATCTACTGATTTTGAATGTTAATAAGACAAAATGTATGACATTTTCTCTGCAAAACACTGATCAGCCACACAGAACAAAACTGAAAATAAAAAGTTTGGGATGCGACTCACAGAAAAAACTTCAACATTCAATTTTCGAAGATACGATTTTTTCAAGTTTCCACTCCATTTTCACCCCCTCAGACGGCCTGGAAAACTATAACGTGAAGTTTTTCTCGTCAAATCGGGTATCAGGAATAACATATGTCAATCTTGTAGGTGTACAGGGATGCGACTCACAGAAAAAACTTCCAACATTCAATTTTCGAAGATACGATTTTTTCAAGTTTCCACTCCGTTTTCACCCTCTCAGACGGCCTGGTAAACTATAATATGAAGTTTTTCTCATCAAATCGGATGTCAGGAATAAGTTATCTCAATCTTATAGGTGTACAAAATCAATTTTTAAATATATGATTTTTTCAAGTTTCCACCCCATTTCCACCCCCTCAGACGGCCTGGAAAACTATAACGTGAAGTTTTTCTCATCAAATCGGTATCAGGAATAACATATCTCAATCTTGAAGGTGTACAAAGTCAATTTTTAAATATATGATTTTTTCAATTTCCACCCCATTTTCACCCCCTCAGACTACAGGAAAACTATAACGTGAAGTTTTTTCAGCCGAAGAGATCATTAGAAATAACATGTCTCAATTTTGTAGGTGTACAAAGTCGATTTTCAAATATATGATTTTTTCAACTTTCCACCCCATTTTCACCCTCTCAGACGGCCTGGAAAACTATGACGTAAAGTTTTTTCTGTCAGGTAGATCATCAGGAATAACATATCTCAATTTTGTAGGTGTACAAAGTCAATTTTTCATGTTACGTTTTTTTTAAATATTTCCACCCTATTTTCACCCCATCAGACAGTTTAATAAACTAGGAGGGTTCTGTTTTTCTACTAAATCAGTCAATAAGCGTATCATATTGAAAAATGGTAGGTGTGCATAGTCGGTTAATGAAAAAATAATAATGCGATAGTTTTTTCTCAGTGTATTTTATGGATGTGTAGATTGTTCATTATGTATTCAGTATTGTTGTTGAAACTGAAGAACCATGGTACAATTTAGAATTTATCAGTTTATCCAAGTTTCTCAAGCAGCAATTATTTCAATAATTGAAATATAAAACTGTGAAAAGACAAAGGACTGTACAAAAGTACAGAGGTTCAATAAGACAGATCAAAACTGAAAGAGGTATATTTTTAGGAGAGATAGTGTTTTGGGAAAAAGGTTTTGGCCTTTCTACTTCTCCATCTTCATACATTTTCAGTAAATCAGTGACTTTCGTGAGATAACTGTTGCACAAATATGGTTAATTATAAAAACTTTTTCAGCAAAAATAAATAATTATAATCCCTGCAGGGTTCTTTAAAACTTTTGGTCAGAATATGATATGCACACTTGCAAGTGAGATGAAGAGGAATTGTTCTCTTCAGGAATTTCAGGGTATTAGGCAATAAAAAACACAAACGGCCTCTTTCCAAATGTGTCATAATTTCATGTCACTTTTTCGGAGCTTAGGTGTAAATCATAGTACAAAGTTCTCATATTTTTGTGATAATGCATCTGTTATAATAATGAACTGCATTGAGTAGAAATAAACCAGCCATAGCCACAGCTATAGTCTTTTTCCTCAAGCAAAAATATGGAATACTCACATAAATATTAATAGTTTTTTTGTATGGAATACCTAAAATTGTTCTTACTTTTGAATTTAAATGAAAATGTTCAGTACTTCCTATGAACAGAACTTTTTATTGTATCAAATACCTGCACAGCAAGATATTTTCTATCTTCGCTGGAAAAAAGGAGGACATCATGATTCGATATGATCGAATGGTGCTTTAAATATGTACTTTATTACCTGCACAGTGTTGTTATTAGTAAATTATACTTAGTGTGTGAATTAAAATGGCTACTTCAGTTTTCTCTTCAGTAAAATAAATGAGCAAATGTGCTTTTTCTGTTAACGAAAATATCCTTATTATTAATGTATACGACGTTCTCATACACCAAAATCCTTGTACTCGCCCGCGGGCGAGAATGCCGTACTGCGGGATGAAAAGTTTGATCCTTTCGTTGATTTAGCGTTTTTCAATCACAGATTAAAAATTTAACTGTCGTCAGGTATTTCAAGAGACAGTTTGATAAACAATTCGACAATAGGTTACTGAGAGGAAAAGTAAGTTATAAGCATGCGCGTTAGTGTTGTTTAACCGGGAGAGAACAAGGCACTTTCGTCTTGCATACAGGAGACAAGAAGCGAACTTTTCATCCCGCAGTGAGAAAGAAAAAAATGTTATTCTGAGTAGGCCCCCTATCATTGCGAACTTAATCCCGTTGAACTTGTTTGGGCACAGATAAAGGGTTATGTTGTACAAAGAAACACGACTTATAAAATTAAAGATGACAAAATACTCCTTGACGAGTCCTCAGAGCATGTCTTTTTTGAAAAATGGTAAAAATGTATTGAACATGTACTGAATGAAGAGGACAAGATGTGGAAATTAGACCATTTAGTTGAGGAAATTATAGAATCTTAACATTCAATTATAAAACACCATAAGTTTTGCTTGTATCTGATTTCTTTTTAAATGAGCATACCAATTTTTTAGTATAAAAATATTTCAATGACGATATCAATAAATAAACATAGTTATTAGTTTTAATGAGTATTGTTGACAAAATACTCAAACACATACCAATGCAGGTAGAAAATAAGAGGAACAGAATAGAACCCTTATAAAATATTTTGTTTGCTATATAAATAAAGGTTAATATTAAATATCTTGAATCCGCCTATCCCAGCTGTGGCAAATCATAGGAAAATCACAAAATTTAGTTTGAGCTCTTTGACAGCATTTTGCATTTATAATGAGCATTTATTACTTTTACTATTAGGAAAGAGTATAAAGCAAAGTCTTACCAACAGTATGACTTCTAGCTTAATTTGATTTATATAATTCTATTTAATTGTCATTCATTTTAATGAAGTGTTAAAAAAATCACGAATCATTAGCAAAGAAGTAGATTGTTTTTTTGTTCAATATTCTATAGTTCTCCAACTTTATCTACTGGATTTAAATGAAGAGAGGAATTGTAGTAGAAAATTTAGGTAACTAGGATTTTGAAGGTAAAAATCACGAATCATTAGCAAAGAAGTAGATTATGTTTTTTTGTTCAATATTCTATAATTCTCCAACCTTATTTACTGGATTTAAATGAAGAGAGGAATTGTAGTAGGAAATTTGGGTAACTAGGATTTTGAAAGTAAAAATCAATTTAGTTGAAAGGTTTTCTACATACCGTTCACGGACATTGTTTGCCTGTCTACGCTCTTTCTCGCGTACGGCCTTGTTGCTGGGGTCATCAATTTCATCTTCATCGGCGTTACTTGAACAACTACTTGAACAATTGGTAATGATAGACAATATGGAAACTATGACAAGGTACATGAACAACTCGTCGCATATTCAAGTGCACATATAGTTCGGTTTAGTAATTCGAAAATGACTGATTTCATGATTGAAGAATGTTATAATTCTACTTCAAAAAATTATATCAATTTCATATTTCAAAGATTCGTAATATCGCAACTTTGCCATAGTTTTTAGGAAAAATACTACAGAGTTGAATAAAAGACAGAACAATTGAACTTACTATCTCCTTGACCGTTTTGTTGCTTTCTGAGGAGGCCCGCTGGTGTTTTGTACTATACTCTCTACGGAACTCGATGGTTTTGAATCACTGTCTGGAGGTTCTTTGCGCTTTTCTTTAAAAGAAAAAACATTTTCAAAGTTTAGAATATATGCATCTTCCAATCTATGCATGATGAATGCAAAAATATTTTTTAATGGCTTTGAAGTATCCATACATAATATAGGTATGGGTACCTATAAAAACCTATCCAAATATGTATATAATTTTTCGGACACTTTTCCAAATTCTCATTTCATTAAGAAAATATGTTGAACGTTGGTTTTTGGTGGTATATTATGAAAGAATTGCAACAATCAGTTGCCCAGAGCCATGTTCTGCTATAGTAGTAGTTTCTATAAAATGAAATTGTTTTTTACTAATCAACAGAACTACTTTTTATTCACTTTTGTTTGTTACAGTGTAAATGTTCAATTTTTGCAGGCTATGTACATTAGATCATACATTTTTATTCTGGTACACTCTTCTAGAACATGTGTTCAGCTGTTTAGCATGTTTACTTTGTTGGTGATAGACATAAAAGTTTTAAAAGTACTGCATGTTGTATTTGACTGTCGAATGCCAACCAGTCACAGGATTATAACTAAGTCAGTATGTTACGTGGAAACCCAATCCTCTCTAACTTCATTATATAGAAAATCTGGCGGTCAAATGCCATTGTCAGATCAAAAAATATATTTATTACATTGTCATCAACTTCGGAGTATATGTTATTGAGATAATCACAGGCTGCTATTTCTATGGAACAATCTTTCAATCCATGTTGACTGTTACATAGTAAATTATTTGACACTAAGTAATTTATGATGCACTGTTTGAAACCTTTGGTGTAGTAATGAATATTACTGGAGTTCTTTCCCAACACCACGTGATTGAAACACGTTATTTTTAACACCTCGACACGTGTTTCGATCACCAAGTGATCATCCTTCAAGTGGAAGATTAAACCGGAACCTATCCTAAGCTAACGCTATTCATGCTATACAATGTAACTGACCACTCTGACACAGTAACAAAGAATTCAGCCAGCCGATTGCGGTGAAATCTGATTGGCTACCGTATGGAGGCCCAATAGATGCGAATGTGCGTGATCATGTTCTGTTTGGGTTACTTTGTTGGATGGATATAGTTACATACAGTTCTAAAAGTGAACAAAGTAATGAAATTTGTCGGTAGTTATTTAGGTCATTTCTATTTTCTCTTTTGAAAAAGGAATGACCAAGGCTTTCTTGAACTGTTCTGGAAAATATCCTAGCATGTAAGATTGATTCATTAGATAAATCAAGGGAATTACATAACGTCAAATATTTGTTTAACAACTGGTATTAACAGGTCATCTGATCCATCTTCAGTAATCGGTTTGTTCTCAAATGATAGTACAATATTAATATTTGTACTGGTTTCACAAGGTAATGTTGAATTTTGACCTAAGTGTGTCGAAATAGCACCTTTAGCAGAATTTGCAAAATGATGGGCAAATAGGTAGCTCTGCTATAGCAGGAGGGTGTTCAACCACAATGTTTAAATTGAAAACATCATCTTATTCAAGTCTTGAATTTATATCGTAATTCAAATTATTTCATTCTAATATTTCAACCCTATCAATGGTTTCTCTTCTTCTGATAAGTTTTGCAACTTACTTGTGGTGTATATAGGTCGTTCAACTTTGATTGTATCTGGCAGGTGTGGGTCTGCTGGAGATGGTGCGGGATACCCAAGCTGTGACATCTGGTGTGCAAGACTGTTCGGAAGCTGTCCTACTAGACCTAATGGTTCTGCATGGTTCCTCAAGACATTTATAGCATCATCCAGTCTTTCTTCCATACGAGTACCCTGTAAAGAAATAATAAAACTCGATAATGAAAGTAGAATGTTTTGTTTACCTACAGACCAACAGAGATGATCTTCAATGTGAGCATGAAGATGTGTTTCAACCGACTTCAGCAAATTATAAAGTTGAGTATTAGTTTTAGAATCAATATTTATATGTAAGTATCTCACTTTCATTCAGCATTGAAGCTGTAATATATGAAATATATGTTTTTTATTTTAATTTTTTACACTAGCGGTTAGAGTCTTCAATTATTTTGCGTGATCATTTATTTTTCATGTTCTACATTATCGGCAATCCTAAAATCAATGAAAAATTGGTAAAGTAAGTCATTAATTAGGAATAATAAACTTTGAGGCGGTATTTTCAATGAAACTAAGCCAAAACCAATTACATTGTTATGAAAACTGAGAAAACACAATTTTTCACAAATTTGATGAAAGTTTAACGGTTCCGTAGAATTATTGACGAGACCAAATGAATACTTCAATGTTATTACTTGTTTCAATAATATACAATGTGGTGGTCCATTAAGTTTGCAACGAATGAATTTATTATTAGGTTGAGTCCAAAAGTATTGTCCGTTTTAATGTTGTGTGATTTTGTAGAGCTCCATACCTCAATAAATAAGTACCTATTTATTCTTCTATGGTATATATTGATAGATACAGAATTTTGTACTTTATATATTGATGCTGTTCATTAGTTTTTCGAAATTTTAATTTTTTTGTCCTTTTTCCGTTTATTACTATATGATGTCGTTAAACGGTTTTCGGACAAATTTTCTCTAATAATTAAAATCGAACCAAAGCGCTGCCGGAAAAGTCTGTGAAATTAACCAGGAATTTGGCATTGATAGTGTTTATAAATGCACTGTTAGACGCTGGTTGGCGAAATTTCGTTCCGGAGATTTTAGCCTCGAAGAGTAATCCAGGATGGGGATTTGAGGACTCTGGTGGAGGCTGACTCATCACAAACGATGCGTGAGACAAAAGAAAAACTGTGCGTCAGCTACCATGCGCTTTTAAATGGTTTGAAGCGTATTGGAAATGTCGGTAAGCTTCAAAACTATGTGCCCCACGATTTGAACGATCGTCACCTTTCGAAATCTGTACTTCATTGCTTTTGCTCAAAAAACGGTGATCTCTTTTGGATCGGATCTTCGTGTGATGAAAAGTCCTACTGTGAGGAAATTGACGAAATTTACCGAAAATTGCGTCAGTAGCAGCCAGCACTGGTCAACAGAAGAAGTCCGATCCATTTTACAAATTACCGTCCAAAAACTAAATGAATTGAACTTTGAATTTCTGCCTCGCCTACCTTACTCCCTAGTCCTCTCGCCAACCGACTAATATCTTCGATAACTTTATCACCACCCGAAGAACCTTCGCCAATCACGACCAGGCAAAAACGGCATTCGTCGACTTGATCGAATCCCGAGCACGCAATTATTATGCTGACAGAATTAATCGGTGCTTGTGTTACGTTGGCAAAAGTGCACTGATTCAAATGGCGGTTATATTGATTGAATCGTGATATTACAATTCAAAGTAGACTCATAAAAACGGACAACTTTTGAAACAACATAATATTGGCGCACAATCAAAAATTTGAATATTGCCAAAAGTTAGTGCATATTTGGTAGCGATATTAGATGCACTTAGAGCGGGAACGTCAACAGCATACAGGAAAGATAAAAATATATATTACACTTGTTCAAGAATCCTTATTTTGAAAAAATACAAAATGTAATTTAGAAAGTAATTCAGAAGTGAAAGTTATAATCAAATTCATAAATCACATATCCACAGTGGCCACAATCAAATCACTTTAGCTTTCTTTTAATATGAATTGCTTTGCTTTGAAAAATTCATTTCAATTTTTTTTAGGTAGCCATCAGCTTCATCTTTAAGAGAAATATGATACAACTGACCAATACTTGATAAAAATCCATTATAACCTATTCAAAAAACACTTTAATGTGAGTTTTTCTCTTGACAGTTCACAAAACCGCGACATGTGTTTTGCTATAATATACAGTAACGTAAAAAAGCTTTATCTTTGTTGCAATAACGTTATAAAAATCTGTACTTCAAGTTTCTGAAAAGTTTCAAATAGTAAATTTGTATTCCATTTTTTAAGACAAAACTCAAATGCAACAGGAAAATCCTTTAGGCGCTCTGGGAGCGGTGCCTATGCGAAAGTAGTGATTCACATTGGATTTGAATCGCTGGTGATTAAATCCATTTGGAAAAACGTTCTTAGGAGGTTTATTCCACATAAACATAAAACAGTGAAGTTCGAGGTGTACTGAGTTGAACCTCAAAACGATGAGCAACCACAGTCCGTCGCGTTTTTCTGATATGTTCCTATCGCTCTTGGTAGAATCAAATGTGCCAAGTCAATTGAACACCCCAACAAACTTATCGAAGCAGAAAGCGGAATTGTCTGACCTGACATTATTACATCCGGTTCGGAAACAATTATGTTTTTGGAGAAAACCGATGCCTGGGTTTTTGTGGCATTGAATTGTACTTGGTTACTTTCACCCCAATTCGAAATCACTTCTAGATCCTCTTCAAGATATACAACCTCCTGCTGCCGGTGAAGATGTGCTGTCGTCAGCAAAGCAATATATTGGATTCTTGGTTGTATCCAATAAGTCGTTATTATACAATAAAAAGCGGGTTGGAGATAATATGGATCCCTGGGGAACACCAGCGTTGCACAGAGCGGTAAAATCACTTAAAACCTGGCCATAAATGAAATTTGTCAACTTCAATTGTCACAGGGAATAATGGACATTAAGATAGGTAGATAAATGGGCCATTCTTTGAGACCATCCTTACCTGTGTATATCCATTATTTGTGACATGAGAGCAGTTGAAACCTAGCGTTTGTTCACTAAGCATGTGTTTGTTTTGAATAACCCGTTGAATCTCATTTGTGTGCTTATTTATTAATTTATAATTTGTGTTATATTGGTGAAAAAATTGCTATGGATGTTGTTGGTCAAGGTATGTAGTACATTTTAAGATATATAAGTTTTATTCAATATACTTTTTATTTTCGAATATTGAGTGTAAAATCAATTGTATAAAAAAAAACTTGTATTTTTCGTCATTCTTCAGCATTCGTTTCTGTTATATCTATGACAAGAAAAAACTACACGAGCTTGTTAGAGCAAGTCCACAGCGACTGCTTAACAGAAAGCTCCAAGATTTGGAAGAAAAATTGGTTGAAATAACCAAGTGCCCCCGGAAAAAAGTGATGAACTTCAAAAAGCCGTTAATAGTTTTAAAGTGATATACAAACGTAAATAGCTTGCTTGTAATAGTACAGAAAGTCTTAGAAAAAGATCACGAATGGCTTAATGGTGAAATTTTACTACATGGTAAAGTCTACAGGAGTCTCGTATCCGACAAATATGCAATTAAACAGATTCAAAAAGATTTTATAGACAAGTTGGGATTACTCGTGGATATTTATGAGGTTGGGTATGACAACATAATTATGGTAACACTTTACGAAGATTCTTCCAGGACGCTGAAGAAGCAGCTTCAATAACGGGCATCGACATAGACTTAATGGTCAAGTTTGGCAAAAAGACAGCAGAAATGTACATAAATGTATACTCTTGGCAACCTGTCGACTAAGGTACACAAAATATTGGTCCACTCATCAAGCGTTATAGCTCATGCCTTATTACCGATTGGACAATTTTATCGAAAGAAGCTGTGGAAGCTTGAAATGAACACTTCCGCCAGTACAGAGAGAGTTTTTCTAGAAAATTTTCCAGAAGAGAGTGCAAGGAAGATATACTTAATCGACTTTTGCTTACTTCGGATCCATACCTTAGTAGTATGAGGCGAAAATAAAACAAACCAAAGCAACTATTTAGTGCTGAGGCAAAGCAGTTTTTTAAATTGGATGACAGCCTTCCTCAGGAATAATATTCATTAAAACTTATGTTGACGTGAAATCTGTTGACTATGCTAATACGATCCATATTTTTCTCTAGTTTTATTTATTTGTATTAATGTTATTCTTTCCATTTGTCTCATTTTATGTTTCATGTAATAAACCTTTTTTCAATACAAAAACATTTATTTATTTATTCAACGGGTAACCCCCAATTTTCATACAATATATTAACCTTAGAAAGTTAACTATTCTAGTATCTACATAAATCAACCTACATAGAGAAAATCAAAATAAAATTGTAATAAAAAAAAGTCTTATAAATCTAAACCACGAAGAGTATATCTAAGAGTGCTCTGAGAGATATGAAAAAAATCAATATTGGTCCCATTGGCATTAGATAGAATTCTGGACAAAGGAGAAAGTTTTCCATAATTACACCTATGAAAGTCGAGACTGAAAGTTTGGTTGTTACGTGTCCTCCTCGGGGGAACAAGCAGATTGACTTGACAGAAAAGAGTTGGGCAATTAATTTTGTTGTTTAACAATTTATGTAGGAATATTATGTCTGCATGTGCCCGTCTTGTACTGAGTTTGATCAATACAATAGTAGAGCGAATGACTTCTAGCTGGCATGTTCATTTTGTAGGCAACATATCTAAGAAATTTATTCTGAACTTTCCCAATATCATAACTGTGATTGAAGTATGTTGGAGACCAGATACAAGTGCAGTATTTAATCACTGATCTAATCAATGCAAAGTATAGTATTTTAATAAAAAAAATGTTGGTAAAATCTTTTGTTGATCTGCATATGAATTCTAACATTTTCATCGCTTTGTTAGATATGTGTTCATACTGTAAATGAAAGTCCATCTTGTCATTCATCATAACACCCAGATCTCTTATAGATTGTACACATTCCAACTTCTTTCCTGCAATACTATAACCAGCTGTATAAAGGTTTAATGACTTTGAAAAGGAAGTACTTTTACATTTTGTCACATTGTTATCCATATAATTCATCTTACACCAATCAGAAAAAGATTTAAGGTCCATTTGAATTTTCGCATATTCCTGCAATGAATCAATTGCTCTAAAAATTTTTAGATCATCTGCAAACCTCAGTATTTCACAGTGAGTGATTTTTTCTTTGATATCATTCACAAAGATATTGAAGGTCACAAGTGACTCCCTTGAGGTACTCCTGAGGTAACAGATATCTCGTGCGAAGATAACTTGAGAACCAGTCCAGCAAACTCCCAAAAAGCCAATTCCATTTAATTTTTCACAAAGAACTTTATGGTTCACGATGTCAAAATATTTTGAAAAATCAGTGTAAATTACGTCCACTTTTTTAAAGGACTCTTTATATTGTGGAATTGGCCGTGGTGGTAGTGCGTCCGACTCACGATCGGAAGGTCGTGTGTTCGATTCCTGCCTCGACCAGATACTTTTTTCGAGAGAATTTATCTGGTTGAAGCTGGAATGATTCTGCAACCGTGTTAGGAAAGACACGTTAAAAGGTAAGACCTCGTTAGTCCTTAGCTCGCACAAGTTTCTCAACTTCTGAGAGTTGTCGTTCGTATGGGGGCGGCAGCTGATTAACGG
>WOGN01006278.1:0-12552 GCA_015342105.1 Leptinotarsa texana | reverse complement strand
CTAAGATTTGCCTACGCCCATGGACGACAACGAAATTCAGGCAAATTTTATGACACTTCATGATTTATTACTCTACACTCTTTTGAAATAGACTATACACTGCAAGAAAATATTCTAAAAAACAATCTTGTTTTATGCGATTAGTGACTAACATTGAAACTATAATACTGGTAAGTTTAATGGCTTGTCACTTTAGCTTAAGGTCATTAATTCTTTGTATGCTTTATTATCTTAATCATTTATTAATCTCTAACGAACTAATCAGTCTTTAAACCAAATAAGTCTCGTGTGTTGGGCTACCTATCGGGCGCGTCCTCAGGTGGCGCGTATAGAGGAACGGATAGGGCACTGAGGGGGCCTGTCCGGGAAGCCAATGTGACCTTACAGACGGGGTTGCCGGACTCCTGGTCAGTGACAGAAATAAGTATGGCGAGAGAAACTAAAACTCCCCAAAAGCCTTCGCAAAACATGTCACCGTGGACCAGCCTACCCAAGCTAGGGTAGGGTGATAGCGGTTACGAACGAACCGGGCGAACTGTAATCAGCCTTCCTCCGGTAATGCGAGACTCTGCCAGACACAACAAAAACCAATCCCGAAGCTGCACAGAAGTGCTCACCTCAATCTATGGTGGTGGCTAGGGATGAACAGAAATGTCCATTTCAATCTACCGCTAGGAATGAGGCTGGACATGGCAGATCACCTCGTGATGTAATACAAAGGCCAAGACGTAAGCTCATTTGCGGCGCCGAAGCCAAAAGGAGAAAGAGAGCGATCAAGGCAGGAGTGGCAGCAACTATAAGTGCCCTCTCCTCCTCCTCCACTCCACCTCCAACAGCAAGGGCACTTCCTTCGGAGGGCGCCAAGGGCTCCGCCTTGAATAAAGGCAAGGAATCGGCTGCCCCTGCAGGAAAGCGCCCTCACTTGAGCACCTTCACGGAGGGAACCCCAACAAGGTTGAAGAAGCCGCGCAATGACAGTAATGTCGCTGTGCCTTCCAAAACTTTCGCGGAGGCCGCAGTGAGACGCTTCAAGGTTGCCGAAGAGAGTATGTGTTCGGCGAGTCTTGCCACATCTGCCAACGTAAAGATGTCTCCTAGGGACCTGTCCACCTTCCTGGAAAGGACTCCTCGGGAAGATGTATAATGGGTTACATGTGGCTTAAGTCTACACTGATACAGAAACCAAATAAATCTACAAATTAGTCTGAATACCTATTCAGACTATTTTTTAAACTAAATTTGCTTGAATACCAATACATATTCATAATTTATCAAATACAAGGAAAAAAATAACTCAACTTGTTTTAAGCAAAATCAGTCTTTCTTCAGTCTGAATATGCAGACTGAAAAAAAACTTGCAATTCTAGCATTAGACCCAAACTTCTCTAGACTTGCAAGCTGAGAATGGCGACAATCAAACTAAGTTTTGGTCTTTTGCATCGCTTTTAGAAACCTTTTTCATTTTTCTCACTCAACACTCGTTTTGATAACTTTTTTTCTTCGCATCTTGTTCCTTTTATTCTATTTAAAAAAGGTCTGTTCTGGTGTATCTGTTAGAATTGCTCATTTACATTTTCATCTACATTTACATTTTCATTTACATTTGGAGCTCGACTCTTAAACGATGTTCCTGTCATTATTAAATCTTTTGGCATCACTGCACGAACACTAAGGACATTGTTATCATTTTCTTTCAATGCAGGGTCATCATGGATAGATGGACGTGTACAATAGGTTTGTTAGGGCCAATGTTATGGTCTTCAGACATTGTAGGACGATTATGGGATGATTCTCGGATGGGATGATTCTCGACGTCGTTGGTTACAATTTCATTATCTTGAACCGTAATTAATGATCTATCAGTGACAGCGTAAAATCGTCATCTTGAAATGTATCTCTATTAAATGGACAAATCCCGCAAGTTTTATATTCTACGACAATATTGGATGGAGTTGCCGTCAAAGGGAAAACTTGTGCTATTATGCTTGGAATTTGATAAATCGTCATTTGCTGTCCAGGGTGATTTATCATCCATTGATCCATAACGTTAATACATTTTTTTAAAGGTCCACAAACCTATCCAAGGGTTTTAGACGGTGAGGACAGTGAGGTGGGAAAGATAACATCACAATGCCTTTTTCCTTCGAAAAGTTTAGTCCTTCAATGGATAGGTGGGAGCTATGGTTGTCTCAAGAGACATGGTTTCTCCTTAGTTGATTTTACGTGAGTATGAAAATGCTTTAGAAATTCAACAAATAACTCTTCCGTCATCCAACCTGATGGATTAGTGCCTCCTTTATAGCCAATTGGTCCATCCCGCATATGTTCTTCAAAGTGAACCCTCGGAAAAACGAAGTACGATGGAACTGAATTTCCAACTGCTGAAATAGCAGTAGCTAAGGTAACAAGTGTGCCTATTTCGGCTGAGGTAATATCACCGACTTGCTTGAAAACTTTTTTCACAATAACTTTGTTTAGTTCTTGGACAGTAGTTTGGACAGTAGAATACTGAGTAAATCTAAATTCTAAAATATTTTTTTCTTATTTTTTTAAATGGAACACTAGTTTTATACTAGAAATGTGATTTCCCTTGGAGAGCCCTTAAAATATATTAGGATTATAGGTCGTAGTAGTGTAGTGCGAAATTAATACATTATGATTTCAAAAATATTATTTATTAAATTGAAATTCTTCTGTAGAAACGAGGACTATGAATTAGGGATTTTGTAATGACAGTTTTTCAGGAGACACAATAATGATAATGTAAAGACAGGGAAATATAATTATCGTCTAATAGATTGATTAGCGATCAATTAGGCTGAAGAAAAAAGTGAGTCTTACATTTCCTATAAATTACGACACGTAAATATAAAATAATGTTTTCTTAAAATAAATTATGAGGAAACAATGTTTTGAAACATAGAATTTTCCAATATCTCTGCCTAATTAAAAGCTTTTTATTTACAAAGAAGAAGAATGAATAGAATAATGTTTTGGAATCACTTTTCAACCGTATAGTATATACCTACACAACCTGATACTTTTCTGGCGGAAACCGAATATAGAAAGCAATATATGTCATTCCATTCAGAAACTCAACTTTGATTCGCTTCAAAATTATTGATTTCTTAGTTGATTGAAAAACTTTTTCTAGAATTAATGGGAGTTAAAAATAACGATTTGGTGTTGGGAAAGAACTCTAGTAATATTCATTACCACAGGTTCCAAACAGTGCATCATAAGTAGAATTAAAGTCTTAGGTTTAAAAAAAAATTTTAGAAATTTCAGGTACCATTCAACATGTTTTTATTTGTCCCAATTATACCATGAAACTAAACATTATAAATTTGACAACATTAAACCTTTTAGAAAATAATGAAAAAAAATTGACAATATCACTTTTATATTCACCATCTTCAATAAATATTTTTAGACCCAGAAGGGTAGGTGTTACTTGGTTGAGAAAAATATTCTTTTGTACTGTTTTGAATACCTTCCTTGCATTTCTGCGAATGTATTGAAGAGAGCATGTTGCTATAGATCGCCTTTTAAGATCATCAATATCAGATTCAACATTACACCAAAGACTTCTCTCTTAGTTATATCTGATGATGTAGGAGGCCATTCAAGTGCTTCCTATTCATTAATACGGAAATCTTTCATTTTTTATCACTGAGAAGAACACTATCCTGCTAAAAATGTAAAGTTCCTACTGTATAACCTTCTGTATTCCCTAGTGTTTCTAGCTACTCAGTTATTAGCACCTAACGATAGCACAAGTTTCCTTCTAATAATGGTACTCTCAAGAATACTAGCTATTACATTATGAACAATAGCTCCAATTATGCACAAAAAAATTAATATCATCACTAAAACCTATATTGGGCTAAGGGCTTGTTAATCGGAAAATAACCAGTTACGGGGCAGCTGAAAATCCATATTGAAATCAAGAATATCATGTCACGATCATGGAAAAGGAATAAAATATAATTACTGGCCTGGACTGTTTGGTAAAAAAAATTGGCAGAACTGAATCTACATTTCTGTAAAAATACATATATTACTGATATTCAGATAGAAAATTTGATTTCAACAGCATGACGAACCGCCACATATCACCGCAACTGTGGATGAATTTATAAATAGACCCTTTCTAGAACTTTTTAGAAAAATATCTGATATCCGTTACCTAAAAGATCGATTTGAGCAAGAAATGCAAGACAACACCCGCTTCGCTTGAAAATAAGACTGCTAATTTTAATGCCCATGAGGTCATTGTCCAGTAATCAATGGAAAAACATTTAAATATTTACAGTTGGATTTTTTTTATTCCGTAGCTGCATGACGATGTCATGAAATTTATAAATTTCTTGGTGATGCATTCAAAAATCTGCAGTAACGTATCTTTGTTTTTGAATTTTCACCACACCGTTTTTGTGTTGCACACCCTGTACCAATTTGACGTAATATGTGATTCATTTTATTTGAACCAGCTCAACAAGATAGGTTAGGTAGTCGAAATCAAATCGAATCCAAGTCTTTTTCAGCTGATAATGAACTTATGCGTTACTTTTTTTAATCACTGTATATCCCCAATGACAAACAAATACAAAACGTTTTGCATCATCTCAAACCTAGGTAACAAACATTTGAAGTAAAGCCGTTTATCATATAGGAAGAATAAAAAATTTACAAATGTTGATTAAACGACCCTAAAATGTGTAAATGTTCGGATCAACATCATATTACGCATATATTATTTTCTCTCATTACTTTTTTATTATATTACTATATTGAAAATTCATTATAAATTTTATAGACCTATTTAATTTTGTTTTCATGTATGTGTATTGTTATAACGAAACAAGTACGTACAAACTAAAGCGAGATTGTGATATGACTCAAGTGAGCAGTCTTTTTAAAACAGAACGATTTTACGTTTCTGCGCTGACTCCGATTATACTTATCGTTTACTGCTTTATTACTCTATTACTTTATTACTGTATAACTTTATTACTGTATTACTTTATTACTGTATTACTACATCATTTCAAATCGTATTTATATCTTGTATTCTGTACAGCTATCTGTCGATTATGAATTTAGTTTTCTAGCTTTCAAAAAACTTATATTTACTTTTGTTGCCAATCTCTTGATTTTCTGGGTTGGGTGAAAAAGACTAACTAAATTAAATTATTCCCGTCAATGTAAGTTGAGACATATCAATCAAAACAACTTTCCTAAATAATGTGATGGAAATGGCCGATACTTGATGAAAATCTATAAATTATTCACTTTATTTTGAGATTTTCACTGAACAGTTTACAAAATCGTAACACGTGTTTCGCTATACAATAATAGCTTCCTCACGAGTATGAAAACTCTTGAGGAAGCTTTTGTATAGTGAAACACGTATTTCGGTTTTGTAAATTAACTGTTCAGTGAAAAATTTACTTTTGTATGCATTTGAAAATATAAAGGTAGTTTTTATAACTCTTGCAGGAATCACACGTTAAAAGGTAAGACCTCATTAGTCCTTAGCTCGCACAAGTTTCTCAACTTCTGAGATTTGTTCGTTTGGGGGCGACAGCTGATTAACGGAAACACAGATTTTTTTAAACAGAATTGTTAAGTTTGAGTTTTTTATATGAAAATATGTTTTACAAATTTATGTGTTAACAGAGTTTGGGGTGGCAGAACTTTTTTTAGAAGTAGAATTTTCTGACAAATCTAATTTTTTTTTTCAATTTGTAGGAGACAAATTGGGTCAAAAAGCCGTAAATTCATATTAAAATATGAATCCAAAAAACATTACCATTACTGTTTGAAAATTCAACCTAGTTATTCTTGTCTCTACTGCTAATTTTTGGTTCTTCTGTATGATGAAAGGCTTTTCAAATGTTATGTGCTTTATTTTGGGTTCGATATGATGCAGAAGTTTTTTTGGCGATTACAATTTTCTGAAAAAAAAGTGATAGTAATGTAAATTTTTTATTTGTAGAAAACGATTCAAATATATATATAAAATCTTCTATTGCAAACTCAGAGGCAAATAAGCAAATAAAGTCCTGTCCTTTCGTATTTCGGTAATTTTAAGAATGAATAATGAACTAAGTTAGTGTTTAAGCTGAACATTTGTATAAAATTCAAGGTATTCTAGAAATTCAATGAATCAAGTGATTTTAAGAAATTTTCAATATGCTGATTTCGTCATCAACTACTGTTTCTTAATTCAGTTTAAACATGTTAAACTAAGAAGTATTTTTGAGATTCCTGTCATGCGTTTTGGATAAAATTGTTATAAACGAAGCATTTACTTAATAGTAACGTTTTGAAAATTATGGAATTGCTTGCATTTTCATCGATTAAGCTTGAGAGGCAGGGTTTGGTGTACGTGAAATATTTGTTAACAAAATGGAAACGAAAATATAAACTCAAAAAAGTCAGTTTCAAAATGTATGTTAAATTTCATCGATTAAACAGCTCTAGTACACTCATTTGCTGTAAAACTCTAAACGAATTTGTTATATAAAAATCATCATCAAATCAAAATAGATGTATCAGAGTATCTGAAATTATGAGATGTGTACATTCAAACTTGAGCAATTTGGCAATTATAATACTTCTCTAAAAAATGCCAGTTAATGCGTGCCAGGAATATTTCCATCTAAGAGTCTTAAAGAAATCAATCAAAACGACATCAAACTTGCGGATTGGTAAAATTTCAATAGATTTGATGACGTCCAAAGATAAAAAAGTATGTCTATTCTAGTTTCAATTTTCGATCAATTTTGAATGATAAAAAAGTGTACGTTACTTTCCCATGGGTGCATGTGAGTTCATAAGTGTTTGAGGGAAATAAAGAAATATATCACATACCTTCAAACTCTTACTTCTGGTAGATAACTGAAAAAACTCTGAATTTTAAAAATCTTGTCAACATTTTAAAAATATGGCACGATAATGATATTTTCAAGACTTCCTTCGCAACTCGCAATTTAGGTACCGACTAGTTTTATACCAATAGATATTATAAATTAAGTGTTCCACAAATAAACAAAACTAAAAATAGATTTTCAAACATTTGCTAAACTTTCTGAAGCCTTCAATTGACTATTTTTATTTAAACAAATAGTATAAGAAAATGTTTATACGTAGCAAAAAATGAGAATATCTGATTTTTCCATGAACTTGGTAGTTCTCAAGTATTTCATTCATTGTTTTTAGGGAGACCAACATTGAATTTTCACTTTCCGTAGTCGAAATCTTAACCCCCTATCAATTAAAAACCAAATAAAGAAATTCATCATTTACTCATGATTTCGTTTAGTGCTGTTTCTGATTTCAAATGTGCATATATGATCCTTCCAATTTTATAGCCCTTTTTTAAAATACAACAGTGATTTGAAAATTTGAGATATGCTAGTGATAGAACACTTTCCAGAAAATTTGCAAGCCAAAAAAACTGCAACTTCATTCATTACCCAAACAAAAATCCCTAAAAGCATAACTGATCCAACCATACACATCCAAGTTTTCAAGAAACGACTCTTCTACAACGTACATATCAATGATATTAAATTTGAACTATTTCACGTTGGCCATTATTCAAAACTTTATTGAACGTTTTGTTGAATGCGGTTTATTGTTGTTCAGTGTCTAAGCATTCTGACGATTACCAGGAAGACGATGAACAGCGACGAATATTTTGAGCAAATGTTGACCTAGTTCCACATCACTCTGATAATGAAAGTTATCATTCCAGGAAAGTTGAAAGAATACCAACTAATGCATGGAAAGGAGTGAGCTTCGACAAATAATATACCAATTGATGGGAGTATGATTTAAAAAAATAACTATTGTTCTTGTATGTTCAAAAAATATGTAAGTCGATAAGGTTGCAAAGAAACGAAATATTATTCTGCGCCTAACCCTTTATCATTGCGAACTTAATCCCATTGAACTAGTTTGGACTCAAGTGAAAGGTTTCGTTGCAAGAAGAAACACGACCTTCAAAATGAAAAAAGTCCAATTTGAATTATTATAAAAGGTACATTCAAAAAATGGCGAAAATGTATTAAATATTTAAATATTAAGTATTAAAAGAGAATAATATATGGAAATTAGACCATTTAGTCGAGGAAATTGTCAAAAATTGTCATTGGACTCGATAAAGTATAGTAAACTCGCCTATACAAACTGGCAAATCATAAAGAAATCACAAAATTTTATTTCAGAACTGCGTTACCATTTGGAATTCAGAATGAGCATTAATTACTTTTTACTATAGCTTAATATTTGAGAGATAGATCTGTTAAAGAAATCATCGATTTTAGAATCAATGGAAATATTTTCAACATACGCTCTAAGACTGTTACATTCTTCCATAGTTTTTGAAATGAATATATTGTACTTAATGTGGAACTAAGAAGAGATTCAATTATGATCTCTCAAAAGAATGAATTAAACACTTGAGAACTGTCAAGTTCTAATTTTTTCGAGATACATTAATGTTGATACATAATGTGGAATAATTGACAAACTAACATACAAAAAAAACCGGAAATATTTCCGAGTTGGAACAAACCAGTTAGGTTTTTTTGGAATTTAATGTTAAATATCACATGTTAAAAATGTTTAACTAAAAAACGATCAAATCATTCTATATCGCCTATAATGTCCCAAGTGGGTTTTCATTTAGAATAGAGTTTCCCACCGAATCCGAATATGGAATAAAAATATGAGGTTCATTTAAAAACAAAAGCTCTTATCTGCCACGCTTCTACTTGATTCCTTATATATTGGTAAATAATTTTAAAAATCTGAAACTTTTCAAAAATTTCTGACCAAAAAACTCACCCCCAACTTATGGAAACTATGTGAGAATATCTTTAAAAATGTCGTTAAATTTTACTATAATCTATAGACTCGACTTTATTTAAAAGTCGTTCCTAAATCAAAAAGAAAATTTATTGTTTACATTGGCTTCAGTTATTTTTAGACAACATAGCGAAAATATTCCGTCAATTGTGCAGCTCAAATTCAACAACCTCAACATAATGAATTTTTCACTTACCTCAATAAGGCCATCTGCAAATATCATCTCAAAATTTCTTTACCATCAAATCCCAGTCAAGTCAAACATCGTCATAACAGATTTTTACAGATCTATCCGGGTTAAATGTTCATTTATTGAAAATACTAAGAAGTAGAGACCAGTTAACATTCTATATATACAATCTAATTTCTACAATCATATTCATTTATTGGAGTAAAAAACCATGATCCAATAATTATTCAGTATCAAAAGGAGTAAGAAATTAAAGAAAAAAATTTTATAGTAAACACCTGAAACATTTCAATAGTTAGTCACTGTTGAAAGGTAAGTCGGTGATTAAGAAACATATATGATCCCGGAGCCTAGAAACGCTGCATTAATGATCCTATATGAGATTGAATTGTTTCGATCTACCTTAGACCTTATCAGTGACGACATAGACGCAGCATTCTGTTTAGACCATCCTAATCAAGAGGTATCGATAACGACACCACTTGCGAGGAAGCTGTCTTTGCAACCGACAGAAAACCTAAACTATGTAAGTATATCAAATATAAACGAAAGTCCCAACGGAGGAGAACCCAGCTTCTATACAGGGTGTTGAGTTACTACACGGCGAAACTCTTGACTAATTCAAAGACAAAAAGTTCATATAAACATAGGTCCAGTACTGCTTAATTTTTAAAATAAAGGGTATCTACATTTGTAAAAAAAAATGTTTTTCCTCTACATCTCAATCTTTCAGCCAATTTTATTGGAAATTTTCTGTGTTATTTGGGGTTGAGGGACTAATTCAGCCCTAACTAAATCGAAATCAACATGTTCACTGAAGTCACGGAGTGTACTGTAACCAATATTTTTTACCAAAAAACTATACGTCACTAATATTTTGCAATGCGTGTTTCTTCACATTTTGCTTTGTTTTTGAGAAACAAAAATAAAAACAGTCAACTAGGCTGTACTTGTTTTTTTATATCCAATAGTCTATTCTAGACAGATGTCATCAACAGTAATGCAAGCATTGAAAAAAAAATTTTGATATTAAAAATGTTTTTGTTTTCCATGAGCATGCAAATAATAGTGATTTTCATTTTATTTTTCTCAATAACAAAGCAAAATTTGACAAAATGCTAGAAATAACGCAGAAGGCAACTCATTATTCAGTTGATCAATATTGAAGAGCCGTTGAACCCTAGTTTAAATATGATAGTAGTTGCTTGACTTTTTTAACTACTAAATGATGCCTTTGTAAGAGTAGTCACCAACATTTCTTAATAATTTCATGAACTCAGTTACTTAAACATTTCAGTGAAAATAAGAGATAAGAAATCTTTCGAAACAATATTTTATTCGTAGGTACAGATCTGTTATGACGTGTTTGAACAATTTGTCAACATCAAAATATAACTTTGGGCACCCCTTACTTTTTATGTATCCTCTCCAATTCAATAATAGCATAGGTGAAGTTGAATGACTGATATTCTTATAAACTTTCCACTTTTACAGTGTTTGCAATTGAATTGTTTCCAATAATCAATTCCCATTTTGAAATAGATTTTTTAGATAGGGCCAACTAAAAGCTACCATTTTTTCAATTTCGAATGTCACCCACTGCCAAATCTAGAAATTTGAATAGTACAATATAACTCAACATTGAAGTTCGTTCCAAAAATCTTTTTAGCATGAAATATTGACTCATTAAAAACTATTGTATATGATGATATTTGAAGCTTTTGTAAAAATTATATTGTGGCAACTCACCACAACTTCAAAATTGGAAAATAATCTCTATACAAGATTAATTTACTAACAGCAGAAAATGTATATTACCAGATAATATTAAAAAAGACCAAGCTGATAAAACTATATTTACTTTTTTTCTTGAATATTGTAAAGATGACATACAGATATATAATGTCATTAAAGGTAATTAATGAACACACAATTTCAACACAACATATTTTATTGCAATCCAGTTACAGCCAGTCTAGGACCATCATATCTGCGACCAATGCCGTGGAAGAAAGCTCAGGAAAGGAAGAAGCCAAAATGTTCTGAGTAGTCTCTGTGGCAGAGGGTACTTCTGGGGTAATTCTTGGTGTCATTTCAAATCCATTCAGAATATATTCCAAGTTCTTCAAACTTGGAATCTTATCTATTTCTGAACCATAATGTATTTTGTCAGTAATTTAATTATTTATATGTACAAAGTCATTGTAGGGATCATTTCCTCAATATTAAACATGACGAATATGACAAATAATAACCCTGTTTATAGTTTTATTTGCCACATCCAGAAGCAGTTAGAAAATACTGAGAAACTGAACTACAATAATACAATGCAGTGGTTTGATTTTCTTTCAATATGACGAACAGAGTCAAACCAATCCTACATACCTCAACTAAAACTTTTTATTTACAATCTAGAAATCAAAATTCCACCAACATTAATCATAAAAAAACTCTACTGAATACATGAATTCAAAGTTTACAAAAGAGTAAATAAAAGGTATGAATAATAACTAAAATTATAAAGGTATTCATTTGTTAACTTCTTAAAATCACAGCCTAAAGTAAATTCAAATGTTCATCTCAAAAATGAAATACTTCTGTAAGTTCAAAATTCAATATTCAATTAAGATGATTTACAAGTAAAAGCTGTTGTCACTTTTATAAAACGTTTTTAAATAAATCATTTAATGGCTTATACAGACTCTGAATTTAAAAAAAAGTTCAATCTGAAATTGTATACTACTATCAGCTAATAATTTGTAAACAAAATTATATTTTGTCAACACCGAGTAGACCATATGATGAAATATGCAAACATAAAATTCGTTTTAAAAGTTCAAAGTAGGAACTTCAAGAACTAAGTTTATGTTTCACATATCAAGAAATTCTGGTCTATGGTATCGAATTTTATGAACACGAAAATGGAACATTTGAATGAAAGAACATCTCTGTCAGCACGTAGAAAAAATTTTTATATAATATACAGTTTACTTGCTCGTTATTCCTTTCACCTCATTCAGATAACGGCTTTCAAGTTACACCTAAAGATGATTACTTCACATATAACAACGGTATCATTGCATCTAACAATGATCACATTACAGTCAACAGTGATCACGTTATACAACAGTGATCACGTTATACAACAGTGATCATGTTATACAAAAGAGATCACGTTATACAATAGAGATCACGTTATACAATAGAGATCACGTTATACAACAGAGATCACGTTATACAACAGAGATCACATTATACAACAGAGATCACGTTATACAACAGAGATCACGTTATACAACAGAGATCACGTTATACAACAGAGATCACGTTATACAACAGAGATCACGTTATACAACAGAGATCACGTTATACAACAGAGATCACGTTATACAACAGAGATCACGTTATACAACAGAGATCACGTTATACAACAGAGATCACGTTATACAACAGAGATCACGTTATACAACAGAGATCACGTT
>WOGN01006277.1:0-12554 GCA_015342105.1 Leptinotarsa texana | reverse complement strand
AATCAGGAATATGATATTAACAAGAAGAGTAATTCTTATGAACGCTGATATAACAAAAATTATATAAAAACTGAGACACTCTTATAGTATACCTATCGGTATGCAAGATACAATCAAACATAAATAAACTAAAAAATTCAGGACATGTAGGTATGAATTGTTTCATCCAAATAATTTTTTTTTATATATGACAAAAATAGCGGGTTGAGTCTCCTGAGTAATCCCTAATTCTTTCAAATATTGTCTTTTTCGAATTGTAGACCTCATTATTTTTGAATATAACGCACCCATTGATTGCATTCACATTTAACAAGCAATGAAAAATAGTCATCGGCCATACTCTAGTATTTGTGGTAACATTATATAGAGATGATAATTGGTCAACACAGTCTACTCCAGTCTTTTTTTCATCATAAAAAGTAACCATGACTGGTTTATTAGCATCTCCAGTAGATGTATCTATTTCATCATGAAGATGCAAGGTACAAAGCATAAGTACGGTTTTGCTGGCTTTTACTTCATGAGCAACTAGTGTCATTTCTCTTCTAAAAGTAAACATGCTAGTGTTTGTAGGTCTGCCTGAAGTTAGCAGTTGTGTTGGAATTTCTGTTTTATTTTTTGGTAAAGTACCCACAAAAGTCAAATTATAGTTAGCAAGTAATAATTGGGCCAATGAAATTGAATTGAACCAATTATCAACTGTTACGTTTCTGCCTGAATGATAAATTGGATTTGTGAGTCTTGTTACAACATCTATAAGGGCATTGCTTGTGGTTTTGATCTGTGTTATGTACTACTATCCTGAATGGGAATAGTTGTTGAATAAAATTTCGGGTAGCTAATAAACATATTTACAAGGAACAAACAAATAACAGAAACAATTAGTATTTACATAGGACAATACATCACTTGCACGAATATAGCCAATAAAAGTTTATTTGAAAAGTTTTCAATATTAATTACATAAAACGAGTCAGCCACAAGTCAAATCAAAAGCTATCTTTATAGTACTCTTATAGCCTTATAATAGGCTCTCTCACAAAAAAATCCTTCAAAACTTCCCTAAAGTTTACGTAATTGCATGCAAATTTAAGATTTGAAAGAGTTTTTATTGAGGGAATATTTTGGAATTGGCAAATTAAAGTCGTTTCTTTGTCGAGTGGCGTTTGCGTTAATTGAAAATCAATTTTAATGTTTTGCTATGAGACATATAGTCTCAATAATGAAAATAGATATTACAGTGAAAATTTTCTTTTCCTTAAACAGTGGTCTGCAAGAATCTCGTGGTTTTGCTTTGCATAAAAAACGTACAGCTCTTTTCTGTTGATGAACTTCCGAACACTTAACAGAAGATGCCAAATAAAACTTTGTCGAAACGTCGTGAAATAAATCCTATTGAGGATAGTAGCACAAAACACGCATCAAAACCCGGAAATCAGTTCAGCATATTCCAATCCAAGAGAACCTTAGGTTTAATATCTCATACACCAAAAGTTTATTATAAATAATTATCAAACTTTCTTTTCTCACACTTATTCATCGAGTGAATTCAGGAGAATACTGTCTCAGCTGTCAACAGCTGAGCGTTCAACGAAATTTAACGAAAAATGTATGTACCGGTTTATCTCATACCCACCCGTGCACTACAGGGTTAACAGACCGATTTCGAATATGTAGAAAAACACAAATTCAATATGGCGTTACTTCAAACAAAAACTTGTATGGAATTAGAAACTGTCAAAACTAATGAATTTTCTGTATATTGCCTGGGGTTTTATTTTTAACAGTGGTGTTATTCAAAAAATCTTAATCATTCCATGCAGCTGAAATTTTGCAAATAACCCAACTGATGTTAACTAATATTATGAAAAAATATTTTAATGTACAAACTCAAAAACTAGTAAACCGATTTTAAAAATTCTTCCAGCTAAAGAAAATTTCATTGTCTGCGAGTAACACGACTGCATTTTTTATTTCACTCCTTTCAGCAATCATTACATAGTTGCTTGTATGGTTCTAAGATAGAAATCAATGAACGTACTTCAACACTTCCACTGTCGATAAACGTATCTGAATCGCCAGTGTCTACCCTATATTTAGAGAACGGCAGTAGTGGGAGCCACTCCCGAATCAAATAAATCGCATGCAGAGATCCTGGCAGAGTTAAAAGAAGGTCGATGATGGTTCTCGCAGCCCAGGGCGGCAATAACTCTGATCCACCACCGAAAATTTTATGTATTTGCCGACCCACTCGTATGATATATGATCCTCAATTACACTGCCGATATGGAATCGTAAATTATTTCTATGGTGCTTCAGTTTCAAGTGCGGTAATTTCAGGCGAAAGCCGTAATTACTCAAAATTAATTACCAATTATTCAGAATGTCTCAATTATCGGGGGAAAATAAATTTGCTTACGCTCGTAACAAGGGTTTCTTCGGAATATTTCAGAGTGGATACATAGCAGCGACCGTAGTTTCGGTTATATTTGATATCTTCGAGAATATCTATGTTTCAATAACCCTCGTAAAGGCATCCATTGAGGGTGCAGAATACGAAACCATTTTCCTGATTTGATTTCAATTTTGTTTCTTTATAGAATAGATATTACTTCTCTCCTTCTTCATCCACTTCATTTATTGTATGTACTAAAATTTTGTAATTGCTTATTTCCAAGAATATCTTCATTATGACCTTTCCAGATGTATCAGTATTCCACGACATAATATTGAACGGGAATCATTTCTTATGACGGAAAGGAAATTTTCATCAATTTTTTTGGGTATTTTCCCCTTCCACTACCTGAAAAAAAATACCTTGAAGATTATAGTGGAGAACTTTATATAGGTGTAGAAAGGGCAAACTTTTGGATTTGTCTCGATAAGTTACTGCGAAAACCAGTAGTATTTTATATAAAAAAAAATTTATTCATCAGCAATTAGTCCTATCTAATAATTTTGCTAATCAAAACACAGCTGATGAATTATACAGCTAACTGAGGCTAAAGTCTGTTTCCATCTCCAGAATTTGGAAAAAATCTGAAGATTCTAGAGGTTTTTTCTCTGGTGCTAATTACAAATGATAATATTGCAATGTTGGGTCGAATAGTAGTCTTGTTTGTAGAAAATGAAGAATTTTACGAGCCTACTTACCAGATGTTGATGAAATTTCAAATGAAGTTTTTTTTAGATCCATCACGAAGTTATGTATTTTTATGATTATAAAATAGAGAAGGCTTTCGTGCCCATACCAAAAATATGTTTCCTACTAATCAGTAACAGTCATTTTGTGAAAGCTTAAATATCCATTTCGAATCACAAGAGCACTGCTGAAGAGTTGCAGGTCCAGAGGGTAGTAGACTTTGCCCCGGAAGGCTTCAATCTCGGCAAAGGATACAATACCGGAAAGATTTTTATAGACGTCTCCAAGGTGTTTGACAGAGTCTGGCATGATGGACTTCTGGCCAAAACGATAAACTTTGGCTACACGAAACCAATAAAAAGATTAATCGAGTATTTTTTAGCTGACAAGCGATGCCGCTGCAGAGTAGGACAAAACATCTCAACGATGCAATTACTGGAAGCAGGGGTCCCACAAGGTGCAGTCCTTTCACCATACCTCTTCTCGGTGCAAACAGTAGACGTGCCTGAGCCGGAGAACAACTTTAACGGCGCTTTACGTGGATCAACAAGCCAAGCGTACGTAACTAGATACTTGCTGCAACAGGCAGATAGATTAGAGGAATGGGCCAACCTGCGAAAGATACTTGGGGGGTCAATCTAGATAAAATATTTTTACGTTCAGGTGTTACGTACGGAAGATCTGCCCGACAAAACCTATAACCAATAATAGGTCGAAAAAGCAACATGGGATTGAAAGTGAAGCTGCGGATGATAGGCCTGCACTGTCTGGGACCAGTGCGCAGCGACATACAGAAACAGATACAGTGGTTTATGAACGCGTGCGTAAGGGCCGCCGTAAACGAATGTACCGAATAGGTACATATTCCGGGATCTAGACCCGAACATACACTACGTAGACGCAAACATGAAGAAACATGCAGAGAACACATTTGACAGAATCTGACATGTCAGATGTTTCGTTAATAGCTCTAGCGCATTTCAATTCACTCGGGAATGCAGTCATCAATCAGTAATGAGAAATCTTTATACTAAGCTTATGACTTGTTTGATGATTTTGAAGATTTTCTTTTCTCAGTTCGGGACTGACAGTTCTCCAGTTCATTATATTTGTATGAACAACAAATTTTTTTTCTACTAGAATTCTATATTCATGAAATATCGAAATTACTTTCCTGTGAAATGTAACAATCTGATTCTTTAGTAATAACACAAGTACCAATTCTTCATGAGACAATTTGGAAAAACATTCCGTAAAAGAATTTCACCAAAATTCGAAAACGTTTGTTGAATGACATTTTCCATCTCTGAAAAATTGTTCGGTTGAATGTTCGATCAATAATTCACGTCTTTTGAAATAGAAAAAACTCAGATTGCCGTTTGTAACAGTAACCATTGTGTTTTTCCGGAAAGGCGGAAACATCACGACTCTAGTTTTCCACCATTAACCCGAAGCCCTCAGTTGTAATGAGCCGTTTCTCCTGCATAATTACCAAACTTCGAGATTCATTCCTCCATAATACAAGAAGTGAAACGAGCTTGTAAAATGTGGAAGAGCCACAAAAGCAAAAATTGGGCCATAAACGCAATACGGGGTACACCAGCCTTGTTAATAAATCAAAATGATGTTTTTATTACTAGAAAACCCAGCGCCATAAAACAATTTCAGAGCTGGATAGACCATAAGAATTCTTTTCTAGGGGTGTAACCGTAAAATATCCCGACCAATCAATCAAATTTGAAAATAAAACAAATAGACTAAAATTGCTAATTCACACTGGGGTGCTGGACATTTCTGTAATTGAATTTCGGTTAGAAGACTGCATTCAGGAATTGGGATGAATTAAATTATGATAAATTTCATAAGGTACGACTATTGTTTCCATATTCAAGTAATAGTCCGTGGGGAAGGGATGCCGTTTGGTAATCTTGAAGAATAGGGTGGCTTTTATTCGATTATGTTTTCCGCAACTAACGCTTGTTCATTCTATTCAACACATGTTTTTCTGAAGATTTGGAAAATTTACCTATCACCTATTTCTGCAGTAACACAAGGATGAGTCAATGCATGGAGTCTTCTTCAATAATATTGAAGACCTTGTCTAATAAAAGCGCCTTACTTTCGCATTGCTCAGGTCATGTGGGTCGAAGTCGGAAACTACGGGGTCCATCATAGTCTGCCAGGCTGGTGTCTTTAACACCTCAGTCTACCGCAGTCACGTGATGGATATAGAGGTTCCTGACACAAGCTGCAGGATCTGTTGTGTGGCGTCTGAGGCTCTAATGCACTTGCTGTCAGTATGTCCAGCATATGCGGTTTCGGCCTATATCCATTGAGACATAATGCGACCTTGACAGTACTTTCACCACCTACGGCACTGTGACAGTATTGACTAGACACCAGTGTTGCCCTACGCTCCAGGGAATATTGAATCCGTTGTAGGGAATGAGAAGTGCTGAATTTATTGGAACTATTCGTTCCTCACCCTCAGGCTCAGGCAAGCTAATAAACGTAATGTAGTTTTTCACGGCCATCAGAGCAAGACGATATTTGTCCTGGAGTTTTCAGCTTCTGGCGAGACGATTGTTGTCAGCAAAAAGAAGGAAAATGGTATGAAATATCGAGTTTTTTTTCCACAGACTGTGTCCAGTCTACACTGTCAAGAGGATTGTTTCGCTTCTTGGAATCCTTGGTGAAATAATCCCTCTCTACTATAAAATCTCAAGATCATGACGGCTTATCATATTAAGGCGGAAATCTCAGCCGGACAAATGTAGAGTTTCTGTCATTCTTCGCTTACTATGCTTGCATAAGGCACAAGATTTTTGGACCCAATCAGTTAGCCCACGCTGTGGGAGGGTCAACGCAATGAATCCTTCATTCGCGAACCAAGTAAAAAGGATCTACTTCTCTGCTCTTAATTACTATACAGGTTACATCAAGTGCCATTCTGTTATGTACACACTTTGAAGGACAAGTTTATGGCTCTCTGTTATCGGAGGAAATATTAAAATCAAATGGGCGTTTTCAAAAAAGTACAGACTAGCCCTGGCCAAATTCACTACTACACAGGGTCGAATAAGACCTAAACGCAGGTATATTTGTAGTAGAAGCAGAGTTGATCTTCACTGGATATTACCTCTTGCGATTAACATTGTTACACCGAGGTAAGTATACGTTTCCCCGGCAACCAGAGGTTATGGGATGGTTTCTCTCCTAAATCTCTAAAACATTTCCTTTCTGATGTAGAGATTATTTCCATTAGAAAGGACATTTATGGCATTTATGCAATTCTCTGTCACACTGAAGGGAACAGAATCAAGATCACCATCAAATCTTTGGGAAAAGTATTCACAATGATATCAGAGAAATTTATACTAATAATAATTCGCATCATCGGTTTGTGGTTCAACTTGTTTATTGATCCAACAATAAACTGACATCCACTGAAAAAGTGTAGACAATCTGTAAACATTCTTGTTGAGGCGTGAGGAAAATCATTTGGTGAATCGTAGATATGAAGCAGAAATAGCAGCGGACCTAGAGTGGAATCTTGAGGAACTCCTGTGCTTATGTTACCGCAGAAAGAACCTATTGTAATATTTTTTCATACAGAATAATTCTTGAAAAAATCAAAAGATGCAACCTCTGTTTTTCATCTTAGGTATAAGTGATGTCAAAAAGAGCTGACGAGTTATATTTTTATTAATAAACTCATATTATGGGCGTTGTAAAATGATATGAATTTCTAGGAGTTCGACTTTCATTAAATCGTTTCTGAAAATATATTTATCAAAATTTCTGAGAAAAAACGCAATATTCATTTATTTCTTCTCGATTACCTGTCAATATGCAGAGAGATTTAGGATAAAAACACATTTTAAAGCTTTTGCTTCAATTTGAATATTTTTAAACATTAATGTACCCAGCACAGTAATCGCGATAAAATCCATCTGTTCTTGACAAAGTTGTCACGTTGTGGGGATGAACCAAAAAATAATTGAAATTTTGATTATATCTCCGATATCAAAAGCCACCTGCGGACTACAAAATTCAAATGCTATCCTGCAAAAGGGTTTTGGCTACATCAAAAGTATTGTACGACAGTGCCCGGATGTAAAATGTTGAATAGTAATCGAATAGGGCATTGTCTATTGTTTCGGGAAGTTTTTGAAACAATATGGCCAGACTATAATGGTTTACATGATTTACGTGATTTTTCGGCAGATGATTTTTTTATTGTTCGGTATGTTTGTGTTTAACGAGTTTCAGAATTGAATAACAAGCAGGCATCGAACCGAAATGACATATTTGGGAGTCCTGTTTTGTGAGAGACCCGAATAAATGCTTTGGGTAATGAGCGTTTTAGACCGCCTACGGAGAATTTATTTTTTTTAGAAAAATGATTGTTTTGACTATTGACTAAATTGTGCTTTAGTGAATTTGGACTAATAACCTGGTCCTACGGAGATTCGGTAATTTTATCTTTTGAAATATAAAATAAGAATCATTTTCAATAAAAATAAAAAAAGTCCCACTCACAGAAATCGCTCTCATTGAACAAAACATATATTTCCGTAACTGGTTGTAAATATAGCTGATGAGTCGGTCACTGTATTTGAAATGTGGATTACTTCAATCATTTCCGATGAAATATTTGGTGTGTTCTTTAAATTGTTTTGTTTGGTTTTTACCATAGATGAATCAACGACTCAGATTTGAGGATCATTTCGTAATAATGAAGTTTCGTGGTTGTCGTGGTAGTGAACGGACGTGCCGATAACGTCCGGCCATAAAGAAGGTACGCAGATGCCACATGCTATCGCGGGACTACTATTTATTTTGTGATTGTCTATTGTGCAAAGTCATCAATATGATAAAGATTATGTAAAAGTTTAGACAAAAATGTAAAGTGAGGATCTCCTTTATTCACGCCGGTATCCAGGCCGGGGTGATTCGGATAAACATCTAATGGGGGCCAAGTATGTGAATTTAAAAACCCGAAGGTCTTCCGAAGAGGAGGCGACTCAAAAATATATGTGGAAAAAATCAAAAGGTCTTTCAAGGAGAAGGCGACAATAAGAAAGTTGAATTGTTTTTATCGTAAAAAAGTTCTACAAAAAAGGGGTGGCAGTTGTAGCAGTGATGCTACCTCCCGGACTATTATTTTAAATGATAAGTGTCCGTCGATCCCTTTTTTGTTAAATAAAAACTTAATTTGCCGTTTTTGCAAAATAATTTGGAAAGATCTGTTGTTTGGGTTCTGTCAGAGTCAATAATATTTGGTTAGTTTGAGACTTTTAAATGTCATTAGTTTTCATTATTTGTACGATCTGTACTGTCATTCAGCTGTAGTTGTCACGATGGTATACAGTATATCTGAGCGCGTGGAGATAATTTTCATATTTGCCTCCCAAAACCAGTGTTATTTAAAAACAGCTCGAATATTTCATGAAAGTCACGTGTACGTCTGCGATTTAGTTGAGAAGTTTAGAGAAACGAGGTAACAGCAAAATAAAAAAAGGAATGCCCCAAGAATACTGAATGAAGCAACCCAAATGGAGGTCCTTGGAAATTCTGCAATGGAGCCTATTGCAGCAACTCGTCAAGTATCTGCAGTGACAAAACTTTCACATGAGTCGGTTAGAAAGGTGTTGAAATTACATAAGTTTCACCCGTACGAAACACAAATTCTTCAATAACTAGGCGATAATGATTCAGACCGACGAATTGAGTTTTGTGAACTCACAACTGAAAGAATATACTTTTATGCTGAATGGTAATGTAAATAAACAAAATTGACGGTACTGGAGTGATGCGAACCCCCATCGATTCAAAGAAGGTCACACTAATATCCTAAAAAACTCTATGTTTAGGAAGGAATATTAGGCGATGCTATAATTGGTCCCTTGTTCATTTCAGGCAATTTAAGTGGCGACATGTATCTCGATATGCTGGAAAACACCATCATGTGCATGAGAACCAATGGGACGACCAAGGCAACCTAGCTGTAGATGGAGATGGAACACCTCCTCAATTTGCAGCTCCAGTTAGGCACTGGTTGGATACTAATTATCCAAACAAATGAGTTAGAAGGAGAGGACTCATTGAGTGGCCACCGAGGTCACCAGACTTGGCGCCACCTGACTTTTTTCTGTGGGGTCACCTCATTTCAGTTGTTTATAAAACTCAACCTGCGTCACTTGGGGAATTGCGAGAAAGAATGACGCAAGCATGTCGTGCCATTACTAGAACAACAGTTGCCAAATTTCGTGAAGACTTTGACAATAGGCTGTATTATTGTTTACAAAACAAAGGAACCCACTTCGAACATTTACTTAATTGACATTTTTGATAAATTTGTAGTTCAATAAAACCTCATTAAATATTCCATTCAAGCCAAAGTTTCACAATTATTGCTTCACCATGTATAATTATTATTTATATCATTGGATAACATTTTTATACTTTTTTCAATGATATATCACAAGTAGGGTTTTGTAATTTAAACTTTTTGTGTTTTGGTGGGTGGGGCCTAGGGGGTTGATGGGGGGTGAGTTCTCTTCCATGTCACCTTAGTTCCCCCTTACTACACTAGTAACGGTTTCAAGCATTTTTCGATATCAGCTTTCGTTCGTAAGTTATAAAATTGACACACTGTATATGCTCGACATAATTGTTCCAGTTGAGATTATAATATACCTAACAACTCATTGTTATTGAAAACATTTTAAAAAAACTGGTGTTTTTCTTCGAAAAAACTGAACTGATATATTTGTGCTTGTATTCAAATGTATGTAGAATGAAAAATGATTTTTTAAAAAGTTCATTCGTTTGAAAATTCAACTTTTTGTCCAAAATAAACATTTTTTCCAAGCACCAGGAATGCAATACTCTTCTCAACGAGTGTTTCAGAAGCTTGAGAAAAGGGGCGTCGAGAAAAATATTGCATTTCTGGTGATTGGGAAACTTGCCTTCTTTAATTTATTTTACGTTAAAGATTCCACTTTTACCTTTTATCAACTTTTTATATTTCAAAAAAAAATTCTTCATAACGTCTAATATTGCTGACTTCTAATGTTGCTGACACAACATGTCACCCTTTATCTTTCATTTCATTCGAAAATATTTATTGGAGTTATACTAATGAAATGTTTGTAATAAGAGTCAAGTCAGTCTCTAGGGCGAGGGTGAGTATTTATCAGGAAGATCCGTACAATGTTTGATCTTCCAAATAGATGGCAAATTATTGTCGTTGAGTAAATAAAGAGGAAGGCTAAATAAGTTGTAATCACAATCTTCAATGTGTATCTTCAGGGTTTGTTTGATAACCTTTCTGGGGGATTTTGATTCTGCTATTACTATTAGGTTGTTCCAATACTTTTGTCCGTTTCAATGTCATGTGTTTCTGTACCTCCATATATTTTTTCCACTGTGTCGTGGTAAACAATGATCGACAGAGAATTTTGTACTCTATACATTGATGCTATTAATTTTTCGGCTCATTACTATGTGATATCGTCGAGCGATTTCCGGCTAATTTTTCTCTACGAATCCAAATGGAACCAAAGCGCTGCCAAAACAGTCTACGTTGACTTCATCGAATCCCGAGTACCCAATCTTAATGCTGATGAAATTTATCGACTTGTGCTACAAAAGTGCAACGGTTTAAATGACACCTAATTCAATACCGATGAGATTGGAACCTTTGGTGTGAAAGTTGAATAACTTTTTTTGAGATCAATTGCCCTAACACCAAACTGATATTTTTGCACTCGACGCGCGTTTCGCCAACAAAGGAATCATCCTCAGGAGAAGAAAATTGATCAATTTTCATCAATTTTCTTCTCCTGAGGATGCTAACTTTGTTGGCGAAACGCGTGTCTAGAGCAAAAATATCAGTTTGGTGTTAGGGCATTTGATCTCGAAAAAAGTTATTCGACATCTAATTCGATTAAATTGAATTAGTATTCACTGAGATATTACCGTTTGAAGTAGATTCATGAAAACGAACAGAACTTTCGAACAACCCTTCTAACTCCTGATTTCACTTTTGTTGATAGTTAAATAATCAATCATCAAGATAAACTGAAAATATTTTATAGATATCATGAATCGATGATAATTATGGTCTGGGTCTGATAATAAATAATAGTTCTTCTAAGTCGAACCCATTTTGCCCATACAACTTTCGGAACGCTAATGGCTGCTTATATCTACTCCAATAGAGGATAAGACGTTCTTAAATAAAATTTCCTGAACGAAAAACAATAACCCGCTGGTGAACTATAAGCGGCTTTTCCGGGACTGTGGATTTAGAATCCCAGAAAACTTATTTTTTAACAAGCCAAGTCGGTATATTTACGATTTTCAATTTCCACAATACATTTTTCAGTGACAGCATTTGTTTTTCATTCGTTGTATAAAACAGGGTATAACTGAATCGTTCGGAAACTGGAGAAATCAGCCTGAGGGTGATCCATAATTTGGAAAGAAAAAGGAAAAGAAAAGAGTCGCTTATAAAATAAGTATACGCCTTTCACAAGAAAGTTAGTAGTCATATGATTAATTGCGCAGAAGAAGATTCATGAACTAAAATGTGCCAATGTTTGGGAGTGAAGTATTCAGGAAGAAATGTATGAATTTTATACGAAAGTCATGCAGTTATGTTTCCTCATATGTATAGTTGAAGTAACCTGAATTGTGAATAGTTAAAGCTATCGGCATCTCAGAGGCAAAAAAAACAATACAGAGAAATAATGCCGCTGCCAACTAGCCCCCGTGGACTGAAGAATTGGCGGTTCGTATTGGATAAGTTTTACTAACCGAGTTTTATGATTGGCTGAAGAGTTATAAAATCAAATTTGAAGTCATGTTACGGTAACGAATAGAATGTGGGGATGAGTAAAGCCATTGTGTGGTCAATGTTCAGTTCAGGAACTTATCGCGATTTCAGTGTTGAAATTCGATTTTGATGCAGATCTGTATCTGTAACTGTAGAGTAGGGAGGGTGAGTATAAACCTACGCACTTAGGTCATATGTGACCCATTGTACATCCTCCCGAGAAGTTGTCCTCCTAGGTCATCGTTCATCCTGTCCTTTCCAGGAAGGTGGACAGGTCGCTGGGAGATATCTCCTTTATATCGGCAGGTTTAGGCCAAGACTCGCCGACCACACACTCTTATTGACGATAACTCGCATAGGATACTCGCATAGGGCATGCCTTACAATCTCATCTTCCTTTTCACACATCCTGCATAGACGTGTGTCCACTAGCCCCATATTATGGAGGTGTTTCCTTAGTTGACAGTGAACAGTCAGAAATCCTACTGTAAGGCGTAGATTTTTCCTGGTCATCGCCAGATATTTCTTCGGCGCCAGCTTCCCAGGATCGCCCAAGGTGATCCTGGC
>WOGN01006276.1:0-12554 GCA_015342105.1 Leptinotarsa texana | reverse complement strand
TATAGACTTCCAGTTGAAATCAGTTAAAGAAAAACTCCAATCAATCTACCCCTTAGCGATTCGAAAAAAACGAGGGTTGATCAATGGACTTGGAAATATTGTCAAATTTGTTTCCGGTAACTTAGATCAGGAAGATGCCCAGCGTTACGACGCAGCTATTGAAAAATTACAAAATAACGAAAATCAAATTGTTCATTCTCTGAATCAACAAATATCATTGACTCACAGAGTACTTGAAAATAACAATAAAACATTTCCACTCATGATTCACAATCAGAATGTGATCAAAGAAAGTATCGAAGACCTTAACAATAATAGCACACATTTTTTGTCATTATTAGATACATATACACAAATAAAATTCAACTTGGATACATTACTTTCAATTCTCACCAATATTGAAAACGCCATTTCTTTCGCTAAACTTGGCACCTTACATCATGATATAATATCTATCGACGATATAAAATCAATACTCGATTCGCTTCTGAAGTATCATTCTAAAGATCAATTGGTATATTCAGAAATCGAGGACAGCTATAAACAATATGATATAACACCTGTTGACGCATATTTTTCGAATACAAAACTCATTTTTGCATTGCATATCCCTTTAGTGCATCCCGAAACCTTCTCTCATTACCACCTTTATTCAATACCCACTCAGAATTTTACCACAATTATCCCAAAAAACTCCTTTTTCACAATGATTAATGATATGTTCCAATACGACTCTGGTCCATGTCGTTATCTGAACCCGAACTACCTGTGCCCGAACAACTACCTGATAGATGGAACCCAGGAAAGCGATTGTATTTTTTCAATTTTACAAGTAAAATACAACGAAGCCGTATGCCAAACAGCAACCATAGTGGTAAACAAGCCCTTAATCGAGGAAGTCAGCGAATCGAATTATATCGCCATATTCCCTCAACAAGAAAAAGTCCAAACCCGATGTGACGAAACCGACTTCGTGATGCTGAAAGGATCCTTCCTCATCGAAATCCCATACCAATGCAGCATCGAAACCTCCGGACATGGATACACCAACGAGAAGGGAGAAACCAAGGGAAAACCATTATTTCTTCCCGAAATTACGATACACGAACAGAAAATCGAAAAAACCAAACTCCAAGTCGACGATATCTCACTTGACAAACTACGTGAAGTGCAACTCCAAGGAAATAGACTTCAACCTCTAGACTTAACAGGTTCAACTTCTTCCAGCCACCACCCCTGGACGATTCCCTTATATATATTCGCCATTATAGGGATCATTTATATTTGTCTGAACAAGTTCAGAAGATTCAAGAAAAAAACCAAGGATGCCGCACAACCCCAACAGTCTCCAGAAGTTTTGTTTGTCCCATCCAAACTTCATCTTAGGAGGGAGGAGTCTACGACCCGGCCAAGGAACGCCGACGCTGCAGTATCAAATAGCCGGCATTCCAGAAAAAGCTAATATTATATTACATTACCATTTATATTACATTATTAAAAATTCAGTCTTGATGTAACTTTTGTACGAACAACTTGTCCAAATGAAAATATTTCGTCTTTTTAAAAACTGTCTTCGTTCTTTAAAGTACGTAATTGGAGCGTAAACTTCCGTTTTTATTTAACCTTCTTTCGAGTGAGAAAAATCTATATTTTGCCATTTCGAACGATTCACCTGAGTTTTAGTTTTCAATAATATTTTTAAGTGGAAAAATTTATCATAAACCTTCCATTTTTGCTACACTTTATAGTAGATGAAAAAATATTTTAACACACTGGATTTTCTTGAGACAAGATCCTTTTTTCCGAGATTTCTTATAATTGTCAAAATTTACGTATGATGTTTTCAACATGATTTTGAGTGAAGAGAACTCCGCTGAGATTAGAAACTTATCAATGAGATGACATTTTACAACACCTCTCAATATCCACCATAATTTGCTATTTTGTAAATTATTGGGTCCAAATTTTATTTAACCTGGTTCTAAAAAGTCGTAATGTAAATCTGCCCCAATGAGCATTTGTATTTTCCCAGGAATATTGAATTTATTATCAGCTGAATCTAAATTTTTAAGTATTTAAGTATAATAAAGGTTTGGGTTCCCAAGTATTTTTGTCCAGAACACCCACATGTCACTGGAAAGTTTTTCATATCTGATTCTGCACGTTGCAACAGTAAAACCAAATTAACTATTCAAGAAACATGATTGATTTTGTGAGAAATTCTAGATATTTTCAAATTATCTTTTGTTGTGTTGGCTGTCAAAATGCCTACTATTTCTGTTGTAACAAAAAGTTTGCGAGGCTAAATCTAATAATGCACGTACATTAATATTATTTCCATTTTCTGACATTAATGTTACCTGTACCGTAGCTAATAGTACTTGACTTCTTGAGGGGTATACCAAACATATGTTTTAAGTATTTTCTGTGTTTGTGCATGTATCTGAGAAGAACTTTGAGAATTATTCTTAGTATCTTGAGAACGAGTGTGACAAAAACCTTGAGAAAGAGTTTGAGGTTGAGTTATTTCTTCTCTGTTACCTGAATGCTGATTTTGACACGAAGTTCAAATTTGTGGGCCTATATTCATGTCAAAAAGTGTCCCGTGACTTATATTTTCCAGGAATGATTTTTTTATTCAAATTGAAGAAACGATGTTTAACAGTACATATATGAAATCAAAGTAACTGCATAATGTCATCTCCGAAGCGATGCTCTCAGGCTGGCTATGCTGATAAGAGGCTTTTCTAAGCTCTGGTACGCCAGCAACACAAAGTACAGAAATCGCATTTGGAAAATGCCTGAATTAGGTACTTTCTACGTGCTTCATAGGTACCGAAGTCAAAAATTAGATGCTCTGTAACTTACACCGCAACTCAATACTCAAAGTTGCGTTGCTAGCATTATGTAGGTAATGCTGGCAACGCAATGAAAATAATACTATAATAATGAATGTTAAGGAAACAATATTATGTGCTAATTAAGTGCTAAATGGTGAGGATCGTAAAATTTTCTAATTAATAAACAGAAGCTTCCAATTTCTCTAAACAGATATAAGAATCAGGTCTCTCGGAAACGAGGACGAATGCTCAATCAGGTATAAACTTAGCGTGATAATAAAGTGCTAATTAGGTGCTTGCAAGAAATTAAGATGAAAACAACCGTTAATGAGCGGAACAAAATTCGGGATACCTGATTTGTGAAACAAAATTAACAGTATGCAATAAAGTCTCAAGATGCTCGTAAACTGATATATACACAATCAAAATAAACTGCTAATTAGGTGATCTCTAGATATTCATAGTAAAACTAGATTCTATAATGCCTATGGGGCTCATAGACCAGAAAACCACCATGACTGATGTACTGAGTTTTTACAGTACGTTTCTCAATAAATAATGGCAAGAAAATAAAGTGCTAATAAGGTGCTCATTAGATATTTATAGTAAACCTAGATTCCATAATTGCTATCGGGCTCATGGACCTGAAAACTATCTTTACTTGTAGTGAGTTCTTATAACACGCTCCTCAATGAATGAGGATAAGAAAATAAAGTGCTCATTAGGTGCTCACTAGATAAATAATAGTAAACCTAGATTCCATAATGCCTATGGGGCTTATGGATCTGAAAACCACTATGACTGATGGACCGAGTTTTTACAGTACGTTCCTTAATAAATAAGAGCCTGAGAATAAAGTGCTAGGTAGGTGCTCATCAGATATTAATAGTAATCAGAAAATTTTACGATCCTCACCGTTTAGCACTTAATTTTCACCTAAAAGTGTTTCCTCAACATTCATTATTTCATTATTATTTTCATTGCGTTGCTAGCAACTTTGAGTATTTAGTTGCGGTGAAATTTACAGAGCACCTAATTTTTGACTTTGGTACCTAAAAAGCACCTAAAAGTACCTAATTTTGACATTTTGTAAATAGGACTTCCGTACTTTGTGTCGCTGGCGTAAAAGAGCTGCTTTTCTAGGAATTGTAGCCAAGTGTCAGTAGAATCCAAGGTCATTGACAACGTAATTTCTCCCTCCGAAAATAGAAAACAGGGTTTCACGAAGAGAAAAATGTTTTTCGCTGCCTTGGTAAGGGTGGATCTGTATTTCCTTCTTGTGTCCTTCAGGTGGTTGATGTTGAACTATCAAGTGCTTGTATTTGTTTATAACAAAGATCAAAGAACATGCTATGATTATAGCATATGCTGGAACTGTCCAAATATAACATGAATATGTGTTATCAAAAGTTTAGCTTGTCTAGAGGAATGTCTTGGAGTCTTGGAGGTTTGAGGAAGCATTACTTCTGATGGAAGTAGGAGTTGTTCTCCTATTTCTGTTGCTTGGTTGACATATGCATCCGTGGGGGTTTTGAAGAGATATCCAAGAGGTACGATGTTCAAATGTGCTCAAATGTGGTTATGTCTGTTGTTCCACAAATAGTCTGAATACGGGGGCATTCTTGAAGATGCCAATATAGTGAGATTTACCTACTTGTTCGATAATGTTTAATTCCTGTTGGATTACATACAACAATACAATCGCTCGTGGTGGATCCTGGCAGGAGGTTGTTCCAAGGGCAGTAATGGACATCGTGCAGGACCAGGCAGGGCATTATGGAATATTGAAAATACACCTCATCCGTTGTCAGATAAGGTGAAGGTGGTATAAGGGTGGTTCCATTCAAGATAGGAATCAAGTATAGATGGTAAAGAGTGAGTATATGTAGAACTACCAAAGGGAGTTTGATGACAAAGACGATTTTATTATTTCTTTGGTATGTACCTATCTCCATGATATCATAATATCAAGATGTATTTACTGGGTCTAATCCGAACGACAAATTATCAAAAGAATAACATTCTCATAAAAATGTCATCATTGTTTCGGGATCTTTCATTTTCAAAACGCTAGGTGGCGTAGTATGTATTTTTGCAAAAGTTATTGCATTTTCTAAATCTGTTAAACAAAACTCAAGAGTTATGAAGCAATTTTAGCAATTCTATTCGCAATTACTTGTTGATTATGTTTCACCGTAGCAGTTGTTTCTTTGGAAGTTTCAAGTATATGTTTTCAGAGTGAGATCTTATCATTCACACTAGAAATGATGTTGTCCTGGCTTTTTGCAATTCTATAATGGCTTGGTCATACTTTAGATCTAGATTACCACTAATACTCTTAATTATATCAAAACGAGGCCTATAAGGCCTCGTTTTGATCTCCTGGTGGGTGTGAGTGAATCGTATTTAGCAAATGATAACTGGAGCTCATCAGCGATAGGAGTGAGGTGAAAGTAATGAATGAAGGTGTAGAAACTACTTTTGACTTATGCTGTTCCTAATTTGAAGGGTAGGAGACCTGAATTTTTATTTAGTGACTGTATTTGAACTTCCTGGCTCATCTTCAGCGATAGGATAAACCTGAAACGATGGTCCTTTGAAACTTGATTCGTGTAAAGTATCTTTAGGTAATTTCAATTTTGCCTTTTGGTGTTTCAAAACTGTTACTCTTTCGAATTTTGGGGCTAATTTGTTACGTGCCTCGGTGCGTTTGTATGCTGGTGTTTTTTCTATGTAAACAAACGCGGTGTGCGTTCCAAGGTTTGCGTGTCCGAGGTGGATAGATGTCCCGTTATGACATCAATGGGTTTCATTCCTGTTGCGGAATGTATTGAATGGTTATATCCCATGATTGCATAAGGCATTTGTTTAATTATATTCAGCTCTTTGTGGGTAGTTTGAAGAATCCTCAAATGTTCAATAATCGTGGAATGGAATCGTTCATCGATTCCCTTGGATTCAGGATGATCGGCGGTGACATAATGTTATTTTATGTCGTGAGTATTCGCAAATTCTTGGATGAGTGCATTTCTCAGTTCGGTTCCGTTATCTGAGCTGAGTGATTCAGGAACACCATGATGATGATATAAGCGATTATAGCGCTAAGGCTGAGAAGGGTTACGCTTATCCGTATTTGGAGAAAGCGTCAACGATAGTCAATGATTTTTTACTCTTTACTTGAAATGTGTCCACAAAAACTGTTTCGAATGGCTCAGTTGGTGTTGGACTCACTTGGAAAACTTGTTTGGGGGGATTACGGTCATATTTATGAGGTTGACATACAGGACAGTTGTTGATATATGCGCAGGTATCGATTGCTAATTTTGGCCAATAATAAGTTTCTCTTATTCGTTTTTCCGTTTCGTCTATGCCTATATGATTTGTTTTGCCTTCATGATATTTTGTATTGTTAATTGCTGGTCGTCAGTCCGAGTAACGTCTTTTAGCACTTTTGTACATCTGAAGAATTTATACGAGGGTTTTGAATGTATTTTTCATTATTTTACAAAATTCGAGTATAATATTTTCGTCTATTAAATATAATGCGTACAAACTCTTTCGAAGGTTCGAAATAGATGAACCGTTCTATCTAGCAGACTACTATTATAATATTCATGCAGTCATTGTTCACTGTGGTTCTGACGTTGAATTTGGTCATTATTACGCCTTGGTCAAAGACGAAACGGACTGGTTTAAGTTTAACGATAATCTTGTTACGAAGTGTTCTGGCGATGTTCATTGGAGCCTCTGGAGACTCTAGATTTTGTTTTATGAGAGAGGACATTGACAGAGCAAGATCTTCAGATGATGTGGTGCTGCAGGTTTTTCCGGGTTTTCCTGCAGCTGAAAAAGCAAATGCGCCACTGTAATCAATGAAGTCGCCACGGGCGCTAATCAATTTTTGATAGTCATTGTTATTTTTACATATATTTTGAAAATGTCTTTACCTTTTGGTTCTGCTGCTGAATAGAACACTAGAATAATATGGAGATGGTATTCAAAATTAATCAAAGGTTGTTCCGAGATTGGAATGGTGAGTACAGGATCTTCGGCGTTGGAGTGGACGGTTTTACAGTTATTATTGTTAGATATGTTCACATTGGGTATTTCATCAATGAAAACTGTGTTAGTGACTTCGGGGATGAGGTCATCAACATCAGTTCGGGGAATGTTATTCACCATCATACTAATTGGGATTTCCATCAATCTGAGGGATAATTGATTCCTCATCTGTTGATCTATTTGGTTTGATAGAAATGTTATTGGAGGTATTAGAAATGTCCAGAATTCCACGATGGTTTCCGTTGGAATCATCTGTAAAATTTTGCAATTGGTTTGTATATATTTCCACTCTAGATGGTGCGTCCGCATTGGTATTCAATTTTTCCTTCTCATGATTTCATAATCGAACTCTTCTAGTATGAGGTGCCATCCCACTAAGCGTGAATTGGGTTCTTTGAGTGACATCAGCCATTTTAGGGGCTTATCATCAGTGATAATTTTGAATTTTTTTCCATACAAGTACAATCTGAAATATTTAGTAGCCCAAATGATTGCTAAGAGCTCCTTTTCGATAGTAGAATAATTTTGTTCAGACTCATTGATTGTTCTAGACGTATATGCGACTGGTTTGTCAGAACTAATTGGTCTTTATGAATGGACGGCTCCTAGCGCAAAGTTGCTTGCATCAGTCGTGAAATTGAATGGGTGTTCTGAGTTTGGATATATCAGGATTGGTTCATTAGTAAGCAATGTTTTGTAATATTCAAAACATTGTATGAACTGAGAATTTTGGACCAATTTTGCACCTTTCTTCAGGCACATTGTGAGACGTTTCGTCAACTTGGCGAAATCTTTTATAAATCTCCGGTAATACCAGGGAAGTCCTAATAACACGTTTATTCATTTTGTTGTGGTTGGGATAGGAAATTTCTGTATGGCCGATATTTTGCTGAGGTTGGGTATGATTTCATCGATCGTTTTGACGTGTCCCAGATAGGCGTTTTTTTTGAGAAATTCTGATTTATCCATATGAACTTTAAAATTTGCTTTCTTCAAGCATTTACATATTTTGGCAGGTTGTCTATGTGCTTCTGGAGTGATTTTGAGAACACTCTCATCTAGGTTAACTAGATTAATTTTATTAACATAATCTCTGAGTGTGTTATCCATACAGCGCCGAAACGTTGCTAGACTATACTTGAGGCCCATAGGTATCCTCAGGTGCTCGTAGTGACCTCTTTTGAAATTGAGGGCTATCTTCTTAATGTCAGAGGGATTCATTTGATGTCAGATGCCAAATCAAGTGTTGTGAAGTACATAGACTTGCCTAATTTATCCAAAATATCTGTGATGTTAGGAATCGGATACTTGTCATCGATCGTCTTCTCATTGAGCTTACATTAGTCGATGACTATTCGCCATTTTTTCTTCCCGAATGCGTCTTCCTTTTTGGGCACTATCCAAATAGGAGGTGACCAAGGGGACTTGCAGAGTCGTATTATATTCTGGTCTAACATTTTACAAATTTGGGATTGAACTTTCTGTTTATGTTTATCGAAGTCAATGATTCACCTTCTGTGTAGGAGATGTCGGAAACTTGTCTACATAGTGATAGTAGTTGAGTTTCTCTTCAGAGTTATGGTAGTCTGTCCGTATTATGTTTTGAATGTCATATTTACGTATACCCTGTAAGTTTTCAGAGAAGTGAATTTTGAAGTTATTTTTCCAGTCATGTTTGCTTATGACAGGGAATTCTGAAAGCTAATATGTATCATTGTTTTTAAAGGATACGTTTTTAACCGGGTATAGCGTGGTTAATTTAGTATCGTTTCCCGTTGTATTTAATATTTCGACATATACTTTTTCTATATATGCTACAGTTAATGTTTCCGATATCAGGCATGACAAAATTTCTTGTTTTGGTATCATAATATAACCATCTGGACAGTAAACAGAAATTTGTGCGGAAATTTTGGAATTCTTTGAAATAATTTTTTGAAATAAGAGAGTTGGGTTCGATGTGGAATATTTTATGGTTATGGTCGATTTAGGGGTTATTATTTTACTATCACTGAGATCTAATCGGCTTTTAAATAATTTTAAATTATCGATTCCCAATAGGCCATCGAATATATTGTGAAATTTATATAGAGAAAGTTTTATTTTCTAATTTGTTTTTAGTTCTTCAAAAGCCGAAATTATAATACACGAATTGTGATTTGAAGTATCGAAATAGGTCAATATCGGAAAAGTTTCTCTGGATTTGGATTACTGGATCTAAAAATGAACGTCTTATAATAAAATCAAAAAACAATCAGTCATCTGCATCTCGGCTATGGGCTGCTACTCCTTTGAATGCTTTTCGATTCCAACTTACCGTCTATGAACGTCATTTTTACAATGGATGTATACGTTCGCGATTTTGAACAAACAGTAAAAACCGAAGCGAACAATTTCACGATAAACTTTTCCACTTTCAAAATCCTATCGACTGCGCAACTTATGTTTTCCAGAAACCGAAAAGCTTTTTAAAAATGATTTTTCATTACATTGAAGAAATTATGAACAGTACATATATTAAATCAAACTATGCTTTCTGGCATCCCCGAGGCGATGATGTCTGGCCGGCTATGCTGATAAGGGGCTTTCCTAGGAATTGTAGCTGTGTCAGCAGAATCCGGGGTCGGTGACAACGTAATTCGCGTAAATTCTATATCTATCCCTTGAACACTGATAAACCGAATGCTTTTTACGGAAACACTTGAAACAGAAACGCTCTTTTGAGACAAATCCCCTTTTTGTCTGAAGAGGTGTGCAAGCGAATATTTTACATGAGAATGACTTATTGACTGAGTCTTCTGCGAATATTTATATTTATTTTGAAATATACCCTTGTTTTCATAACCTTGATTAGAAGACGAAAATTCCTTTTATTCAAAAAAGCGAAAAACTGTTCGAGAGTTGGCAGAACCCTTTAATCCCTTTAAAGTTCGAACTATTTTCTTAAATTCCTACCCAATTTATGAATGAATATGAATATTAAATAATAGTATATCCCAGTTATTCATGACTTTCATTGTGAGTGCCCCTAAACCATTAATATGTTGTCTTATTTGTCTCGTCAAATCGCGAAGCGCATTTGGATTTATGAAATAGTTGCGTGCAATAAACCGTTCATATGATAATCTGTAGCAGGCAATTTTTATCATAATGAGCCTTGAAAATATCCCAAGCTTTAATAAAATGGCCATCAGATATATTTAATACAGAAAAGCGAAAGTATTATATGTCATATAATACTTTGACTGAACCGCATGGCCTCAATCCAAAAATGTATTTTTTGGCTATAAGCCTTTTTTTGTTTTATATAAGTCAAATATCACAAATGTGCTATGTACTCATTTTGATACTTCCTGTTACCTGACAAGTGGGCACTGATGATGACGAAAGTCGAAAGCGCTTTGCAAGAATTTTAAAAATTATACACTTCAATACAAAAACCTTTTCGATTCATTAATGTATACAATATGTTTGATGGTTTTTGAAATAGTAATATTATCAACACGAAAACACTACTTTTCGGTGAGTAATTTAATTAAGAACCCATTATTCCTTAAGAAATTGAAACGATAATAATCCTTTAAGTTTTTTGCAAGGTATGTTTATGAAAATTCATTGTTGAAGAGCCCTAAAAAAGGTTATTCAAATTCGAAACGTCGGCAAGAAAACAATTGCTTTTTTAAGAATTGATCCTGTTACCCAACCAACTTTTTTCAGAAAAATTATTGAATCACTAAACTAGTTTACTAAATTGATAACATCATCAGCTTCAAAGAGAATTTAATAAGTTTTCGATTCTAGTTATAGCCGCTTCATAGCGAGGCCTAGCGTTTCTACTGTCTATGTTAATCTCAACAAAATGCAATATTTTTCTTAATGTAGAGAAATAGAGACGGAATCCTTAATTCACAAAATAAACCAAGTGTAACTTTAACGCTGCACACACCCTGTATATCTCTATGGTAGTTATGTTTCTCTTTAACGCTGGTAGAAAAGTTTTTTCTTTAACGCTGGCAGGCATGTTTTTTTAACGCTGCCCGCCCTGTATAGCATTTGATTGATGCATTTTCAAACAACACCCTGTATACCTTATGATTTTTTGACAAGCAACCTCCATGTTTTTCCTTTTATGTTAGCAGCCATGTTTTTTTTTTTGAATTTGCACACTCTGTATACCTCCATGGCAGCCATTTTTCTCTTTAACACTGACAGCCATGTTTATTTTCTTCAACGCTGCACGCCATTTATATCATTTGATTAATGTGTATTGAAACAACACCCTGTATACCTTATGCTTTCTCAACAAGCATCCGCCATGGTTTTTCTTTTACGTTAGCAGCTATGTTATTTTCTTCAACGCTGAACACCATCTATACAACCAATTATTATTGTTCTCATAACATTCCTAGCGTGAATTGAATGATTGGAACGAAATAATAACTCACTTGAAAAAGCTACTGTGCTGGCGAAACATGTTGTGATATATTTTTCAAATGAAGTTTGTGAAAATCAAATCGTGAGATGTAGTTTTTGAAAATTTCAAAATCACTTGAAAAAGCAACTGTGCTAGCGAAACATATGATATATTTTTCAAATAAAGTTTGTGGAGATCAAATCGTGAGGTGTAGTTTTTGAAATTATTATGGATCAATCAGGAAAAAAAAAGAGAAAATAACCTTCTGAAAATAATTCATTTTACTGAATAGAGACGACTGTCTCTTACGAGAGCTACAAACAAAATAATAATCAATACAATGTTAACTGATTGCTACCTGCATGTCGAGATAAGGGGTTCCTTGAATATCTCTTATTACAGTCAGCTGAACCTCCGTGTGAATGGTCGTGTCATGTAACTCCTCCCTCCTTAGGTCGAAAAAATAATGGAATTATTTTGGCGGCTTGGAACCATATCTTCTTCATTGGTATTTTCTTCTTTTTGGGGTAACAGCATTCCGATATCCGGGTTTTAATCCAATTTTTCTCAAAGGCTGCCAATATCAGGACAATCATTGTGATAGTAATTCCTGCAAAAACTCTGAAAATGGTTCTGTTATTTTCGGAGTTGGTAAATTTTCGGATTGGTTTTAATCGGTCCACTGAATTGTTAATTTCGTAGAGTTCTTCAAAATTTATTTTAGAGAAGTTTTGTGTTTCATATATTGTTTTTTTTTTATTTTAATAAACCGCATCAACCCTTTGGGTCATTAGCGGTGGAGTTGATAAATAACATTAATAGCTTCCTAATCAAATCTAAAGTGTGTAAAAATGGAATGATTTTGTTACTATTACTATAGTCTAACATTTCTTTTAAATTAGGGGATATCTTAAATGTGTCTCTCTCAATTTGGAATAGAGGGCATTGCACTATAATATGTTTCACAGTTAGTTGAACTTCACAAATATCACAAGTTGGTTCATTTTGTCCAGACAGCAGGTATTCGTGTGTCAGCTTGGTGTGTCCTAGGCGGAGTCTGGTCATTGTCACTTGTTCTCTTCTTTTCGCTAAGTGATTTTGCCACGGTCCTACGTTTGGTTTGACTTCTTGTAGTTTCGATTGTGAGGCATGCCAATCAGCATTCCAAATGTTCTTCATCTTGTTTTTGATGTAGGGTTTTATGTCTATCGAAGGAGTGTATTGCAACGCAGCCTGGT
>WOGN01006275.1:0-12554 GCA_015342105.1 Leptinotarsa texana | reverse complement strand
CTCATGCATTTATTTTTATGATATTTAGTATGTTATAAAAATATCCCTAGACTTTTCCGATGTGTGTATGTCTGGTCCAGTGGTGCCTCAGTGGGAACCGCTGCTAATAATATTGAAAAAAAAAGTATGCCACTAACTTGTTTATTGTATGTTTTTATCATTCAGACATAAAAACTAAAAATACAACTTTTAGGTCTCTATTTTTTTGTATAGAGAATAAAATTGAAGCCACTTTATCGCATATCATAAACACAGATTTTTTTATGATTATTGAAAAAACATCTCTTCCATTTGTCTCAAATTTGGTATTTTTATTACAAGCTAGTAAATAAATTTGACTTGATCAGCCAGTGTTCGTAGGAGATTGAAGCCAGTTCTCGGCCTCCCCCCACCACTATGATGTTCTTAATGGCATCAAAGTGAGCTTAAAGTATATATTTCATTAGTTCGGACTTCCATTGTCTAATATAAAAATTATTTAAAATCCGTGAAAGAATCAATAAAATTAAAAAGATCTACTGAAAATAACTATTATATTGAGCAAACAAAACTTAAATTACAAATAAAATACAAGCAACAATTGAAAATTGAACAATTAACATTAAATGAAAATTAAAAATTGAAAGATTTCAAGCAAAGTTATTTCACGACGTTTCGATTGTTAGTATCCACAATTGTCTTCGGGTGATGACTGGAAAGATTACTATTTATAGGGCATTCGAGTGCTTTCACCTATCCCCTCTTCCATCTCTTCGCTTCACCGGTTTAGCGGGAGCTGACCGTTTTCCGCTTGATTATAGGTTTCCATATGTTGCATATGCAATTCTTGAAGTCCGCGTTTGGTGACCTGGTGTTCGTGAGGCTGCTACGGATAGTGCTTCCAGATCTGAAGCAGGTTCTGATATACTTGGACCCAATTCTTATCCTTTCCGACAATCCTCTGATGTAGGAAAGAACGAGTACTGGTTGTGACGGCTGTTCTTCCTTTTGAGGCTCTTGCTGTCTTCTAGCTGAAGTCTGTTCTTTGGAGTAGTCATTCCGTTGAAGATCATTTTTGATGATGCCTTATTCCTTCTCGAGATCTCCCTTTGTATTACAGAGCCCGAAAGCACGGTCTACTAGGGTATTGAAGATTCATCTCTTAGTCGATTGATGGTGGTTGGATTCCTGGTTCAAAAACTGGTATACAGCTGTTTTCCACTTAGTGTCACTCCTCTTCACCAATACCTCTAAGAATGGCAATTCGTTGTGGACGTCCTTCTCCATTGTTTTAAAAAAATCTGTTTAAAATCTGTTTTTCCATTAACCAGCTGTCGCACCCCTACGAACGACAACCCTCAGAAGTCGAAACTTGTGCGAGCTAAGGATAAACGAGGTCTTACCTTTTAACGTGTGATTCCTAACACGGAAAATGAAAGTGACACCTTCAAGAAGGTGTCTAGTTCTGTATTTTCATGGTTCCATATTATGAAGGTGTCCTCAACGTATCTCAACCAGACTCGGGGCTTCTTGTGGCAGTCCCTCATCTTGTGTGAAGAATTCGACCTTCAGTTGGAAATAGCAGTTTCGTACACAGCATCCTAGTAATTCCGTGATTACTTGTATCGCTAAGTTCGTTCTATCTTCCAGGTCCCCGTCTTCGGATAGCTTTCTCTGTATGATTTGAAGTGCTTCTTCGACAGGAACGTTGGTGTAGAGGCTTTCCTCGTCGAATCTGATTAGTTGCTCCTGCTCTGTGACTTCAATTGCTTTTAGTAGTTCAAAAGTAATCAGTTTCGACATGGACAGTCTCTAAACCAACTTTTCTGTCAAATCGTACAAAGGAAGCTATCCGAAGACGGGGGAGAATCCTACATCGGTGAAATTAGAAGGTAATTGAAAGTTTGCATTGCCGAGTATAAGAAACACACACAACGAGAAGAAACCAGTTAATCGGGGATATCAGAGCATGTTTGGACTCAGCAACATAACATCAAATGGTCCCAAGCTGAAATCATCCACAAAGAGGAACACTGCCGCATATATTTTGACCAACAATGCATTAAGTCAAGCTAGCGAGATACGCAACATATGGAAACCCATAAACGAAAAACTGCCAACTTCCGCCAAATGGTCAGCTCCTACTAAATCGGTGGAGAGAGGAAAGAGGGGATAGGTGAAAGCAAGTCAATTTATATCATATTAGACGATAAAAGTGTCCGAACTAATGAAATGCGTTACGAAACATTGTCAACCACCTTCAAATGAAGGCACTTGAATGACCTTTAAATCGTCATCTCTCTGAGGAATAAGTCCACTCATCACCCGAAGAGGATTGTGGATACCAACAATCGAATCGTCGTGGAATAACTCGGCTTGAAATCTTTCAGTTTTTAATTTTCATTTCTTGTTGATTGTGTATTTATTTTCAATTGAAGCATGCATTTTATTTCATTGTAATTTCAGATTTTCGCTTGATATCATTGTTATTTTCAACTAATCTTTTCAATTTCATTTATTCTTTCAGGGATTTGAAATCATTTTATATCATATTAGACAACGGAAGTCTGAACTAATGAAATGCACCATGAACAATTGCTAACCACCTTCAAACAAAAGCTTAAAAGATGTGTGTGTGTGTGGTACATATATAAATGACGTCTTAGAAATTTTTCTTTGACAGACTTTTCTCTGGTATGCGGTTATGACACTGGAATTTCCGTTGTTAGGGGGTAGATTGCATACATGGTAAAGGCAGGGTTTGACATTGTCTTTCATGTGTACTCTGTACGCACAATGCGTACCACAATGATCCACCAGCTAAAGAGTGGTCGTTTCTGTTAGCTCATCAAGTTGTTGAGTGGTAGGGTGAGGCCGCAGCAAATTATTCTATCACATCCGCCTTCATGTACGTGAGTGTGCGTGTGTGTGTGGAGTAGATTGCATACACGCATACAATGCCTGCTCGTACAGTCTTCCATTAGTGCATCGAGATGGGGGTGGTGAGGATGCCTGTAACGTCCCCTTTCAAATTGTATTTGAGAAGATAACGAGCGTTCGTTATATCGGTTTACATCAAGTGCGTTGGTGAAAACATATTAGGAAAATGTAATAATGTGATTGTGGTGATTCTTTCACCCGTAGTGAAAATCTTCGTCGGCATCAACTTCAGGGTTGCCAAGATGGTACGTCAGTGAAAAGAGTGAAATTAGGTGACGCTGCTGCTGCAACGCGTATTTACACGTGTAATTGATGTAATGTGACGATTCCCGTAAGGCAAGTGAATTCTCACAAGAGAAGTCTACGTCATAATAATAATTCATATATTGAGTTAAGTGATGGTGTTCAAATTATGAAGTGTCTCCAATTATCGGATTGCTACATACAGGGCGCAGAGTTTTTTCTACTGATTATGCATTCTTCAATGAGTTCAGACAGAAGTTCATCCAATTATTAGAATCAGCCATCAAGATTCATAAAATTATCAAATCATCAAAGTGAATATGGAAGCATGTGAAAGTTATATTCTTCAAACTCAAGATTTGAAGGACACCGAGTCATTCAACTCCCAAAATCAAACAATAGACCAATTTTCTGATTTGAAGTCCATATTTGATGGATTTCCTGATGATATTATCGCTAAAAACAGAATTCCAGGAACGTGATTCAGTTATATTTTTGCCCAAGTTTCAATTTGATTGTTTAGTAATATTTATTGTTGTATTTCAGGTTGGACTTCAGGCGAAAAAGAATATATTTCTGGAGGTAAACATATATAAGTTCCGCCCACTGAGCGGATGTTCGTGTGTGAAGCTGCTTGAATGCATCGAGCGGAGGAACGCTGTGGTGAATGTTCGTAATGAGAACCAACATTGTTGCTTTTGCGTGGGTCATTACTTCTGCATTATATCCTGTAAATTTTAGAGTGTCAGAAGTAGCATCATATTCACATTAATCTATTGTCTTGGATGTCACAGGAATGGATTTTCAGGTTGAGCTCAGTAATAATGGAATTGACAATTTGAGGACAAGAATGAAATTGCAGTCAATGTTTATCGTTTAGAAAATATATACAAGAAGGGTAAAATATAATTTGTAAAAGTTGGACCATTGCAATAAGTACAGTTGATTATTTCGGTAATAGTCACTGTTGTTGGATCAAAGTTCTTCCAAGGTCAGTTTCAAGTCATCTATCTTCCCATGGGCATGAAACATATTTTTGTGATGGATGTTTATTTTGATGAGGAGCGGTTACTATTAGCCATCAGAAGAATGACTGTAATCACTTGAATACTACACACTAACGAACAATTTCAATATAAATAAATATGGTGCCTAAAAATGAACTGATGATTGGAAACTTTAAGAGATAAATTAAACCGATACTACAACCAATTCATACGAACGAGAGACAAATATTGAATAATCTTACCCGATCAAACATTCAGACATTGTCTATTTGATAAAATTTAATACAATGATTTGTCCAAATTTGTTACATACGGGTATTAACGCAGCCCAGTCATTTGTCTCCATGATGATTTGAAAAATATATATCAAATTATCTCAGGTATCCTGTTTTATGGATGCACAAACTTCCGAAGAAAAGGAACAGTTTGCTGCTGTCAAAAATTGTAGTATCTGTTCTAAATCAGTGATAGTGAAGTTAAAAGGCGAGACCATTGTCATGTCACTGGGAGAAAAAGATACTATGCACATTCGATCAATGTATAGAGATGCACAAATATTTTCCACGAATTGAAAAATTCAATTTGATAAGACAAAAGACATTTCCCTATAGCTCTTTTGATGATGACATTGACAAACATTATTCATCAATTCTAACCAAAAAACAATTTCATGACAAACCCAATGATGAACGTGTATCACATAATGATTACATCAGGGCTCAACTTATATGGTCGTTATTCGATTGTCAGAGTTTGGGTGAATATGTATTTATGATGTGCTACTATTATGTGACATTTATGAAAACTTTCAAAATATATGTACAGATAATGAGATATAATATGCATTAGACCCGGCTAAACTATACTGCCTTGGATTATCTTGGGATGCCATGTTGAAGTATACGAATATTAAATTGAAATTACCAACTGAAATAGATATAATTCACTTCATTTTCATCATTTATTGTTTTGTTTATGTATATTAGAAATTGGATAAATAAAACATGAACAGGATACAGTCATTTCATTTGTTACTATTCACAATTTGCTGGAACATATAAAAATCTAGTCATCATGGTAATTATTTTCGTGATTGTCTTCAATTTTTCACCATTCAACTCTTGAATTATTCATTCTGGTATGGTCATGGACGATTCAGGAATCTCCTTAGATTCAACTCAATCATTAGCTCACATACTTGATTCAGTTCCAAAATCCCATCCAGAAAAGTGTCACAAATATCCGCGCCATTCTCTGCATCACGACACAATTGGATAGTTTATTCATCTTAGCACACACTCAGGTCGTAAACACTTGAATGCTCGGCGTTCTCACTCAAAAGCTCCAGTTCGGCAGACTGCCACAAGACGGAAACTAGCAAAAAGCAATGAGGTCTTTCGAAGTAAAGTGGAAATCTTGCTATTAGAGGGATATTTATTACGAGCTTCGCAGTGATTTATTGAATAAATTAGCAATTTTTTCAATAATAATGATGACATCTGATCAAACTTTTTGTATATTTGAATTTGCATATAATTTGTGTCACATGTACCTATTTTAATTATTCATTTATACCTAAGTACATTGAGTTATCATGCATACTTCATGAATCTAAAATGTTATTATCATTAATATAATATTTCATCGATTGTTTCATTTGTGGATAAAGCAAGGTGTTATTGTGAAGTTTCACATGTTTTTAGAGAGTCATTTATATAAACAATTTTCTCTTAACGTTTGGATAGGAGTTTTGATGGCTATCTAATTCGCCCATTTTTCACCAGCAAGATCAACAGGTGAATCCTACATGAGGTTTTTGCAAGATCATTTTATTGGAAAAAATACCGATACTTTTGAGAGTCAACATGTAGTTTATGCATGACGGTGCTCTAGCTGGTTTTACTGTTCTTGCCTGGCATTACCTTTCCTAATTGCTGAATCAGACAAGCAAGACCTGAAAATTGGCCAGCTCGAAGTCCTTTAGATTTCTATCCATGTGTTCAAATGAAGGTTCTTGTTTATGAAACTTCTATACTAGATGTGAATGGCTTGAGGAGTCGAACAATTGCCGATTTCAAGGACATAAGGAAAACTCCATGTATTTTTGAATGCGTCGGTGATAAATCGATTACAATCGTTTATTTTTTTTAAAGATGAACATTTCGCTCATTAACATTTTTTTGTTTTTATTTTATGATGTCCATGGATAGTTTCCAGAGTGAGATAAAGTGACTTTTTTCCCGAAAACGAAAGTAGATATGAAGAAAAAACCTAAAAGGTCCTACCAAGAAGTTCATTTTTAGTTGCTTGATCTCAAAACATAAAAAACAAAAAAAAGGCAATTTCATTGGCCAACGTACCCATTGAGTCTTCACTGGAGCTATTAATTTTAGTGTAGGTAGGGTTAATTAAGCTAGCTTATTACTTCAAATAACTACCAAATTTCAACCAAATACTTTTTTTGAACTTCAAATTCAGAAATGAAGCAACTTCGGACATATATTCATAGAAACTTATTTATTGAAAAGACCTTACGAACTATCATCCAAAGTTTCGTACTGTAGTTTGGAAACGCCGTATATATTTATTTATATATTTATTTTTGACAAAATATTTCAACTTGGTCAATAAAGAATCTAATAATCGCAGACTATCTCGAATATTTCAACTGTAAATTTCAACAAGGGTGAAAAATCACTTCCAATCACTTTTTTGCACCGTAGTTATAAAACATCCTGTATTCAAAGAGAAACTGGATGTTATCTCTCAAACCAAAGAGAAATACATATCTTTCACGAAGCATATCTTTACACAAACTTATACACTTACAGTACTACAGTCACTTTCCAATCTGATTGCGTGCCAAAGATTTTGGTGCCTCCACATCTGTTTCAGGACCTATGATACCTGAGGCTTAGCACCCAGTAAAATAGCAATATATTCATGTTCTCCAGTTTCGTCAGTTTACGGCATTCTCAGACCGATTTCGCTGTCACTTATGGTTCATCAGTGCCCGAAGTGCAGCCTATCTGCGTAAATATTGATCCGCTCATTTCGTTGAGGCATTGGATTATTTCTTTTTGGACTGCAAAATTGCAAACACTACAGCATGGAAGACTGATGTGTACGAACGAGTGGTCGTAACATTTCTCCTCATATCCCAAAAAAACAGTTTTGCTAATCTCATTCATCTCAGTGAATTTTCCCTTGCTTTGATAATGTGATCATTATCCCTTGCTTATCCCATTATAACTATATGCAAAGAAATATTCAAGAGCGCCTCTAATGCAGCTGTAGTAATAGTTTTCATTTCTCCCGTTATTTCCAATCGTGTAAGTCTTTGGACCCTGCTTAGTTTGTTAATAGCGGTCATTTTTGTCCATCAAATCATAAATATATATGTTATTATGGTATCATACCACCATACTGCAGATCCAAAACATCATATCTGCTGCTTGGTCTTAGTGAGTTTAGCCAGTGCTGCCTAGATGTTGGTTCCAAATTAGCCCGGGATCTAGTGTCACTCCCAGATATTTGAAGCCTCTCGACAGATGTTTTTTTGAATACAAAGTTTTGAAGTTCCCACGTTCTGCTTTATTCTTGGTGAATACTATTACAGTTGATTTCGTTGAGCTCATGTTCAGCCAATCTTCATCGGTCCATCTGGTTATGATTTTCAGGGCCTGCTGCATGCTCCTCTTCACTGTATTATGTTTGCTCTGGACTAGGGTGACTAAGTGGTCTGTATAACCAAGTAGTTTGTGTCCATTAGGATCTAGAAGACGTCGTAGCTCGTCCATTACGAGTTTCCATAATGTGTTTCGGATGCCAAAATTTGTCTTCGTCTTCAGAACTGAAAAAACATCTAAGTTTTTTCTTTGGTTCTATTTACTTTCAGAACGCCCTCGAAGATTTCAAGGAATTGACTTTTGGAATCATCGATGTAGTACCTACATATTGTTCTCTGATATTAGGGTAGGTGAATAAACCTAAAAATCTGAACACTCTTACCCGATGAAGACATTCAAACATGAATATTATTCATTTATGTATTTGATAAAATTTTATACAATGATGATTTGTTCAAAAAATCTATGTAGTACATATTGTTCTCTGATATTAGGGTAGATGAAAAAACTCAACGATACAAGACAAATTACTTACATTCAATAACTTTCTAGTGCTTTTTAATGCAAATAATGCGGCACTGATTGATGGCGTAGCTTTCGCCGATTCCTGCCCAATTTCCCAAGGTTTCGGAATGAAGGTGGCCCTAATTAATCTTTATGAGAGTGACCATTTTTTCAATAAAAATCTGGTCCTCACTGTAGCAATACTGGGTAAATACCATACTATCCTGGCGCCTTATATGGTTGCAATGAGTCCATGGCCCATTTGATATTCTCTCTTCTATAGATTCATTCTTGGGTATGTTCTACCTCTTCTGTCTTAGATTTTCCCAGGACTTTGTTGCATTCAGTTAGGAACCTTTTGTATTCCCAATTACCTGATTCTCTTGACCTTTCAAAGTTTTTTTCTATTTTGTTTTATTAACCGTGCAAGATCGTCCTTACACTAGAAAACATCTCTGGTTAACGGCGGGACAATTTTCGTTGTATATAAAGATAATAGCTCCCACTACTTGATGTACCGCTAACTCTGAGTATGTAAAATTTTTTATTACAAAATCCATTGGCCTAAGCAAGTTGTCAGGTCTGCCTCATAGACTTTCCAGTGTGTTTACCGGGATTTTTGATGAGATATGATCGAGGTATGAGGCCCACTGATTTCGAAATCTGTATGCCGATGATCCGAACAACTTTCGTCATCAGACAAATTCTATTTCTGTTTAACAGTTACTTATAAATATAGTACCTAATGTCATGTTCATCACTTCTCTTCATGCCGTGTTTACGAAGGTAGATTTATTGCCTGTGATAAAAATGTTTGCTATAATAAACAGCAGTAAATGCCAACCTGTTTTATTGATATTGCACAATAATTAAACTGAATTGAACCCTCCACTTAAACCCTGGCAAGGGTCAACGTGGACTCATTCTTACCTCCCGGTGCCACAGGGGAGGTCTTCGTGTAACTTTTCTCCCGTAGGGTCTCTCGAACCTTCCGGTTCGAGAGACCGATAGATAAGCTACATAAAAGTACGCAAGTCCCACCACCACGACGAGGTTAAGGCCTACGCTTACGCTCAAACGATGATCTATCCAAACCATGGTTGGATAGAGGCATGGTTGAATATAATGTATCGTCAGGTATAATTGATTTGGCAAGCATTTTAAGGTAAAGATTGTCAGTAAAAGTTTTCTTCCAGAAATAATGAACCAATAATGGTATTTCCAAGAATGCCAGCACAAACATTAACTTTTTGTGCTTTCCCCGAAAAGTATGTGGGTTATTGCCACTCCAATAACGACAATTTTTTCTATTAATATTGAAATTCAGAAAAAATTAACACTCATTGCTGAGACAGATGTTTAACAAAAGATTGGGGATGGTTAGGGATGATATTGACTCGATGTGACCTAATTTCACGATGAAATTTATGCACTTTCGAAGCTTTTCTTGCAGTCTCGCGTGACATTCCTGTCTGTTCTGATACTAATCTTAAGGAGTTCATGGGCTCTGCAAATGTTCCCTAAACTTCAATTTGAGTTGCTTCTTTTAGTACTCTGGGGTTATTTATTTTTTTTTGTCTTTGAACCAGTTTCGTAAAACTCATTCACCAAATCAAGCACATACCGATGATATAAATTACAACTTGGATGCGTTTCGTTAAAAAACATGCCGCTCTTCATGCACATTTTCCAACTTCTCCATAAATTACAATCATCTCAATTCTGTCTTGAAGAATGTAAACCATTTTTACACTTTTATACATGAATACATGAACATGAATAATATGAAAGTAATCACTAAACAGCCCAACCTCTGTATACACAATAATATATACCACATCGTTCAAATTTGTGAACCAATATTTTGCCCCAAAACAAAAACTTTTTACAGCAGAAGTACCAAAAAAGTACGGCTGTCTGTACACTTTCTGCGATGAGAATTAAAAATTCAGCATTTACTCTAAACACAACTTTGCGTTTTACTATTAGACTACTTTTTGATCAATTGGGGCTAATGGCTAATGTTATCCCTAATATTCTCACCAGTTCTGGTCAAACCATGCATCTCAGTATAGGTGTACTAATTACTACTGTTAGTTTAGAACGAAGGCTACAAATAGTCCTTGAAAGTGTCATCGTTGACAATCAAATGATACATATATATTTCATTTTTGTTCATTACTACTTGGGATATCCAACTGCTCAAATACCAATATGAAAAATTTTACTTACAAAGGTATTTTTTCCATATTAATGATTTAATCGTAAAAATCAAATACAGTAATGTCACTTCCCAACAGCAACCCACAACGTGATCAAGCATTGGCATTGGAAGTTTTTCTGTACTAGCTATTACGTTGAAAATGAGCCCTAGTGATGTGGTGCTAGTCTTCAGTCATTCTTTACTATTTTCAACGCCTTATATATGCTGTACTGTATTGAAAAATGCCGATATACAGGGTGTTTATTGAACATGCGGCAAAAAATTAAGGGGCTATTCCTTGCACCGTTCTAAGGATATTTTGCCCTTTGATGACAATAATAATTTTGGTAATTTTAAAATCTTTAACAGCCGAAATAAAACTATAGCGTACAACACTGGACCTACCAAGTAATAAAAAATCTAAAAATTCTGTTGGTACCTATCAACAACATTCCTATTATCACAAATGGCTGTAGACATCCAATTTGCTGGGTGTAACGCAATCAGAAACGATCCTGGTGTTTTTGAAAGAGCTCGGGAGTCGATGAGAAGATTGAATTCTTGCATCCGACCGAGGGTAGTCATTTTCAACAGTTCTTATACATTAAGAAATATCACATGTAATTTTTGGTAATAAATTGTTATATATGAGAGAATTGGCCGATACTTGAAAATCTATGAGTAACGTATCAAAACACACTTTATTTTCAGATTTTACTAAATGATTTTACAAAAACGCTCCTTTGGGCGTGTCTTTACTCAATGCCCAACGAAGCCATTGTATGGCGAAACACGTTTTGTGTTTTTGTGAAATCGTTTACTGAAAATCTCAGAATAAAGTTTTATTGAGTACGTTATAAATTGTTATTATCGAATTTTTTTTTCGCTCCTTATCTTCGAAACAAATCGCCCTATCACAAATCATCGAAGGACAAAATATTCTTAGGATAGTGTAAGGAATAGTCACTTGGATTTTTGTCGCATGTTTAATAAACACCCTGTAAAACATGGTATCACATTTTTTATCTATAGTCTGAATTTGATACAACCCTATTCAAAAAGTAGGAATCTTAGATAAAAAGTGGGGAATCGGATGCTTATTGTGTATAGAAGTAGTTCTAGCAAAAGTCTTCATTTGTATTAAATAAGTTGCATGGAAAATTTATCAACTTTACTGAGCAGTATTCAATCCTGGTACATTCTATTTGTTCTTCAGCATTGCTCGAAAATGAAGCAGAAATGCTCCAACAAATCCTATTTTGGATAAACGACAGTGACGAAGACTCCGAGGATGATTTCGATGACTTCGTACTTGACCTCGATGATCCCTACATAGCCATGCAGTATTACGATAGGGATGACATTGAAAGGTATATAGCCATGGACCGCATAGCCAATGGATCTGATGATGGATTTGATATGTTTTACTAGTGTTTTCATTGGACGTTCAACCTCTATTTACCTATATTGAGTTTTTCAGTTTAATGTTTTACCGGGATGTTTAAATCTATTATTTATACTTGCTATTAGATATTTTGGAAAATTATTTTGTGTAATTAATTAAGTAATACATTTTTTGTTCATTGAACTATATTTTAGTTGTGACCTGCTTCATTTTGATAATTCATTACCTGATTTGAGTTTCAAATTGAGAAAATTTTTTTCATGATCAAATATACTGTTGAAAATATCGTACCTTAGATATCCCAAACAAAAACCACTTTACTAATATATCATCGTGGAAATATAGGGTGTTTATTAAACATGCGGCAAAAATTTAAGGGACTATTCCAGGGGTCTCCAAACTACGGCCCCCGGGCCAAATCCGGCCCGCCAATGTCATCAATCCGGCCCGCGACAGCCAATGATATAGTGTCATCAATCTGGCCCCCGACAGCCAATGATTACCTAATTGTTGTTACTATTGCTGTGATAAGTTGAAGAAGAAAACACAGAATGAAAATTACTCGGTTTTATTTACTTGCCAGGTAAAACTTAACGACAGAAATGATGACAAAGAAAACTTAACTTATGTATCTAAGTTCAATC
>WOGN01006274.1:0-12555 GCA_015342105.1 Leptinotarsa texana | reverse complement strand
TGGGAGACCTTGGGAAGCTGGCGCCGAAGAAATATCTGGCGATGACCAGGAAAAATCTACGCTTAACAGTAGGATTTCTGACTGGACACTGTCAACTAAGGAAACATCTCCATAACATGGGGCTAGTCGACACACTTCTATGCAGAATATGTGAACAGGAAGATGAAACTGTCAGGCATGTTCTATGCGAGTGTCCGGTGTTATCGTCAATAAGAGAGTGTGTGTTCGGCGAGTCTTGGCCTACACCTGCCGATATAAAGGAGGTGTCTCCCAGTGACCTGTTCACCTTCCTAGAAAGGAGAGGATGGACGATGACCAAGGAGGAAAATTCCTCGGGAGGATCTACAATGGGTCACATGTGGCCTAAGTGCTGTGGGCTTACACTCACCCGTTAATCATCTGTCGCACCCCTACGAACGACAACCCTCATCAGTCAAAGCTTGTGCGAGATAAGGATTAACGAGGCTTACCTTTTAACGTGTGATTCCTAACACAGGTACAGAGATACTACTTGTTATCGATTCCTTTCACTATCACGTCTATGAACAACATTATCTACTTCAAATTTCAAATGGGAAGCATTCTTTCATGCATATTGAGGTCCATCCACTAAGAGATATTGTTAACCAAATTTTAAAAAATATTATCTATAACACTAGGGCTGGAAAATCAAAAATACGTATATGTATAGCTGAAGTAGATCAACAAAATCAGTTAAAGAAATAATACGTCAAAATAAATGAAACTTGTTTTTCCCAGAGTAATCGAAATTAGTGCATTCAAACGAATGCTATTATAATTGATTACAGTATGATAATTTAGTTGAACACATTCTGTAACAGTTGATGAGAAAAAATAAAAAATATGTTTTGGAAGAATATACTAATGAAAATTTTCCAGATGAAAAATGCTGCTGGGTCTAGTGATAGTGTATCTCACAAAAATCTTGGCATCTCCATTGGCCAATACTGCAGTTGAAGAAACAATAGTTAACGATGGAGGTTATCGCTTACCAACAACTCAAATTCCGTCAAGATATGAAATGAATTTGACCTTTCCTGCTGCTGTTTTTGACGGACATGAAACAACTTTCGAAGGTATCGTTCGAATCACATTTCAAGTTACAGAGGAAAGAGATAGCATACAAATACACGCCCCAGTGAAGATTATCTCAATGCAACTGGAGAATATACCAAATACTATAGGAGATGCATCTTTGAACACCAAAACAGAAATTTTGACTATACCATTAAAGATGATGTTACACACTCAAACAGATTATGTTATTACCATAAAATACAGAGGCCGGTTAGGTATAAGAGTCTTTGAAGGAATATATAGAAGCAGCTACAAAAATGCTAATGGCACACTTGAATATCTGGTTACCACACAGTTTCAAGCAACCTACGCAAGAAAGGCATTCCCATGTTTTGATGAACCCAAGTTCAAAGCTAGATTCGTCATCAGTATTACCTATCCTAGAGGATTCAATGCTTTGAGTAATGCTCCACAAGTTGGGACACCATTAGTTAATAGAGATTGAGTATGATTAGCAGCCATCACAATGATAGTAATTTATTTGATCAGTATTTTTGGTCTTATTTACCTAGTTAGTCATTGTCAAACTGAACTATTAGTGGAAGTAGTTATGAGAACCTTTTCACTCCACTCAATGTTTTGCTAGCTAATGGAAAATGTTAGCCAATATCAGTAGAATACAAATAACCATTGAAAGTAGAATTTCGAAACATTCATCAATCCCAATTCACGTACATAGTAAGTTCTGGGGAATTGATGGCGAAAAACAACTACTCCTGCGATTTCTGCTAGAGTATTGGTAAATGTGTTACTTCCCCGCTTGGGATTTTGTATTCACTAGTCGGATCTTCACTGCACTAATGGGATTCAATAATTCAATGGATTTTAGATCCAGAATCAGAACCTACTGTGTAGGTACATTGGAACGGATTAATGTTTCTTTCCTCATGAAAATGAAACTCAAAAGTCAAATACGAAATATTGTATTATTACCCTACGGGCACTTTCCCTGGTATTTTTGTTTTGGGAAAAAGGTTTTTGAGATGAACAAATGATTCAACAATTGTCTTCATAATGTTTTTTCAGTGCCGTCTTTGAAACAGCAACCTTCAAAGAAACTCCCATTATGTCCACGTATCTGATTGCCTTTATTATATCCAAATTCACATGCACTGCAGCGAATACAGATATTGATATGCCATATCAGGTATGTCTTTTCAAAACGCATTATTTATTACTCATGATAATAATTAAAGAATTTTCACAATAAATTTCATCTGAAACAAGTTTCGCTATCATGCAGTAGATCAGAGTGTTCAAAAATGATATAACAAATTGAATAATTCCAAAGAGAAATACATTGAAAAATATTAAGTAGACGTCTTCACCATCCATATCTAGCATGGTGAATTTGTCTTCATTTATATCATAATACTATTGTATATAGACTCACCAATACCGCTCTTCCTTCACTTCACATTATGAGTGCTTGAGGTTCTGTGAAGTCCTATTTCCTCAGAAATAACCATGTTGACCGGTCTTCTCATATCATCTCTTGCCTGAAAGAAAAAGCTCGGAAACAAATAGGGCCCAGAACTTTTTTAGTAACCACGGCATGAAATGGGAAAATATCCCGATATGCCTCGATCGCTTTGCTCGAACATATATATTTTCAAATAAAAATAGTCATTTGTAACCTAAAACGAAGAAACCAGTGAGCAGTACCCAATATTGAAATTCAGTGTTTCCAATGCAGCTGTTGTGGTAGTTCTCATTGCTCCCGTCATTCCCAAATATGCAAGTCTTTGCACTTTGCCTAGTTTGTTGATAGCGGTTGCCTGCTACATCTTTGGCCACCAGACCCGAGGTGCATATGTTATCATGGGTTTGACCACCATCATGTATAACCAATATACCATGTCTGGTTTGAGCCCCCTTGGTTTTCAATAGGTGCGTCTGGCGAGTATCAGGGCTACCTTCGCTTTCCTTTTTATCCTGTCCAAGTGTTGGTTTCAGGACAGTTTGGAATCTAGAATCACTCCCAGATATTTGACCTTCTCCGGCACTTGTATTTCTTCACCTCGAAGTTTTAGAGGTCCGAGACTCTCCGTTTTAGTCCTCTTGGTGGATGCTACTATGGTTCATTTGGATGGGCTTATGTTAAGCTCTTCTTTTTTGGTCCATTTTGTTATAATAATCAATGCCTGCTGCATGCATCCATTCACTATATGATTGTATTTATCCTGGACTAAGATGACTAAGTCGTCTGCATAGCCCAGTGTTTTATACCCATTGTGGTCCAGGAGACATAATAGCTCGTCCATCATCTTGTTCCATAACAGAGGGAATGAAACCCCCCCTGAGGACAGCCCATCACTGACACGACTGTTTCCCCCATATGGTTGTATATATCAATCTTCCCCTAAGCATGCAGACTATCCACCTACAGCTTGTCTTGTCGATCCATCTTCTCCTCGACGCCTGGACGATTGATTCTAACGACGTATTATCCAATGCGCTCTCAATGTCCAAGAAAGCAGCTAAAAGTACTTCCTTGTTTTTGTAAGTATGTTCTACTTTTTCTGTTATCCGACATAGATCCGTTTCTGTTGACATACCTGACCTGTATGCATATTGGTCTCGATGTAATGGTCTGATAGCCAGTGATACGTCCCTACGCCTAGGTGTTATATAAAAGTTAAGTCTGTGAAAATGGCATATGTAACTTATTTCGCTGTCCTGTATTGATGGTGTAAATTTGCTTATTTGTTTAAAAAAAATATACATTATGATATACAAAAACACACACTTCAAATATGAACAAACATAGCAAGGTAAAAATTTGATAAGGTTTAAAGAATTATCTAGAACTAGAGCTGCGACAAACACCAGCGATACAATGAATCAATTTTTTCTGAAACATATCCACATCATTAAAACAAGTGGATGACCAACAAAAACATATTCCGTATCTTGGTCGCGATTTGATCGGTGTACAATATAACATAATCAGTTGTTTCTCCATCAAAACTGATTTTATGTTTCTGAATAGATAGCTGACAGAGTTGAGTTTAGAAATAACTAACAGTGTCATCTCCAGTCAAGATAATCAGCGATGTACAGAGTCAGAAAACTTTATCAAAACTTTATCATTACATATATATGAATTTTAGGTACTTGTTTTTGACTTTTATGAAAACGTTTTTCTGTATTTATTTGCAAATAATTCATGCAGAATCCCTCATAGAGGTTAGAAAGAACTTTGTTACGTCTTTTTTCCAGCCTGGTTTCTATTCGTAGTCATTCTGTGAGATAGTAAACAATTTGCTTTGAAATGGGACATTTGCCTGAAAGCCTGTTATCATGTATGAGTCTCAAAAACTTGAAGCATCTATTATTTTTGAGGTGAAATAAAGAAATGATGATAATAATAAATAATTTATATCTGTTGAACTCTTTCCATAGTATTTTTTGTAGGTGTGCTCAAGAAATGAATTAGCAAGTTTGAGGACGTTTGCTCTCGAATATGGTCCTAAATTTTTGAAAGTTCTGGAGAATGTAACAGCCTTCAAATTCAATAATCACCATATAGGAAAAATCGACCATATTGGAATTCCAGATTTTGAATCGGAAGGAATGGAGAATTATGGAGTGGTGACATATGAGTAAATATATTGAAGTAACATCTGATGATGAAATGAAACTATGTTTGAGATAGTCACTTTTTGGAAAAAATCTGTAATTTTCATGCAATACTCTGCAACTTCATGCAATACTTTGAACTTCATTTACTTTTTAAGTTACAGTTCATATTACAGCTCCTGACAATAAAACATAACAACTGACGCAAAAAAAATACTCTAAATAATGGTATAAGTTATACCTCAAACTTGCTTGAATTTGTTTTACCGACAACCAGGTGTCCAGGTAATAGTCTGCTATTCTTGGAAATTCATCATATTGGATCGTTTCAGTTTTTGTATTTGTTCAGCGAACCCTTCTATTTCATACCCAAATCATGATGGTGCATAAAAATCAAGTTCATGCATTATTTACATTGGGAATTAAAAAAACTAAAATATTGAATACTTCAGATCAATCTCTTCGTAGTAAATGAGTTGATATTTAGCAAGTGTGACCTATTTTCCTTGTGTCTTGCATTTTGGGAAAAATGGCATTCAATTACCCTTGGTCTCCCACTCCGCTGCAGATGCGAATCCTATTCGGTCTGTCAGATCCAGTTTATTTTTGTGTATACTATTGTTCAGAATCAACTGAGTCATCTGTGATAGGTTTGCATCTGCTGCTTCTTGAGCATCCCATCTGGTGCCCTTTAAGCAGCTTCATCGACTGCTTCAATGCCCTGGATTCCGATGTGACCAGATATCAAAGACGTGCAGCTCCAAACTAGTCAGCCGTTATCTTCAAAATGTATTGGTGAATGTTTTGATCGAACTCAATGAGTCCGAGCAAATGACGAATAGACAATGAATTGTTATTGGCTTGTCTTTCCAATAGAGTATTATTCAATCAGCAGTTCGATTTATACTATTCATACAACGGAAAACTTTGAAAATCTTTCTGATTCTTTTAGCAAACCTTTTCATTTGTGGTATCCAATAACAATTCTTTGACGAAATATTCAATGAGGCCATTAGAATGAAGATGCTTGAGATTTGGCAAAGATGTCAGTGATTTGTTATTGGCAAATAAGAAATAAAGTAACACTCAAAGTTGATCTCTGTATGCTCCATTTTCCACACTGACTTTTCTTGTGAAATGTTTTATATTCGCAATCTGATTTATGCCTCAAGAAAATTTATATGAAAAGTAGTAGTTTTTGTGTTATTCTCTAGTTATCGAAAAAATTTTTTGGTTTGAATAATGAGTTTATGCCTCGTACCAGGTTATTTAGGTTAGGTTAGGTCCAAAGTGAGCGGGTCTATTCGACCCTCCACCGCAACCCGCCAGGGTTTATTGTGACTCACACCTATTCACACTCAACCAAATAAAACCAGATTCTTAACGAAGCCGATTAGTTTGTATGTTGAGTGGTCTTTCAGATCAGTAAGAGTACGGCTTTGCCGAACACTGAAAACCCGATTGGGTCCCTAGCGAGGCAGGCACAAAGTGTGTGCTCTGCTGTTTCATCATTTTCCAAACCACAGGCAACACACACCGTCTACAGACAGTCCAAGTCTCTGCACATGATGATTCAAATGACATTGACCTGTAAGAAGGCCTGTTAGACATCGTAGTTCATCCCTACTGCCACCCAACAAGTGTTTGGTATCACGCTTCGAAGGGTGAATAAACGCCTTGGAGTGAGCCAATCTTGGAAGATTCTGCCATTGAAATGACTCCATCCTCGCTGCATCTTACTTTGCTTCATTTTAGGGAAGGCATATTGCTTCATGATCAAAACCAACCTTCACTTGAGAGAACGGATATCACTCTTTCAATAATAGCTCATAAAACAGCACACATGTGGTTTGGAAACTTGGTGACATGTGAGTGGTGGGACTACATCTTCCTCAACGAAGGTTTTGCGTCCTATTTCCAGTTTTTCATACCTGCCCAGGTAAATCTTCAAGAGTGCCTCACGGCTCTTAAAAATTCTACAGGAGCCTATCAATAATTATATAATTTTTGTTAGATATCCGAATTTAAATACTACGAAATGGACAAACAGTTTATTGTCGAAGAACATCAGCATGCATTATTATCTGACTCAAGTGCGGACTCGCCTGCTTTGGCTTCTGCAACTGTAACTTCTTCAGAAGTACAAGAGAAATTTGATGGTATAGCATACGGAAAGGTGGGTGAAAAAAATTTAAATGTACTCAGTACCAGTAATCCAGGTTGAATATTCATGTTCTGAATAAGTACTTCAGTTCCACTATTCCAAACATGGAAGTGCTCATATCCCCTTTAATACAGTACTCAGAGTATAGAACTGAAGTATCTAAAATACTGAATGATGTACTTCAAATAGTTTTCGATATTGAGTATCTCATAATCAAATATTCCTTATTTTTCCATATTACTACGAGAGAGTGTTTGATTTATTTTGAATTTCAAGAAACTCATTGTCTAAGATGAGCAATTGGGAGGGCCTATTTAAGTTATTTCGTCATGTTTGATGAGAAGAGCTGGGTAGAAAATTTTGTTCCCAGTCTTTATTATAAGTTCTCGAATATTGAGTACCATTCTTAGATGTTTCATTATCTTACAGCTTTCTATCGAGTGAACTACGATTCCACTTTGTGGAAAGAAATCAGAACCATCCTGTACACAAACCACACCGAAATTGATGTCCTCAATAGAGCACAGATTGTGGACGACTCTCTCAACCTTGCCAAAGTACGCATCCTCACATATTCCGAAGCATTCAAAAATGTGATTTATCTGATAAACGAAACTGAATATTTTCCCTGGGTGTCTGCCTTCAGAGCTTTACTTCTATTGAAAACACGATTAGGAGAAAATAGCGTTCTAGAAAAGAATCTTGATTCATTCATATTGGAGTTGATGAAAGGGGTGTATAACAGCGTGTCTTTCACAAAGTTGGATGAAAACGACCATATTTACATGCTGAAGCTTAACTTGGTGTTGGGACAAGCTTGCAAATTGAAAAAACCAGACTGAGTGAAAACCGCTAAGAAGTTGTTCAAAAATTTGAGACTAGAAAAAAGGTGAGATAATGAGTTAGAAGGGGAATGTGGGGTATTTGCAACACAATGCATTTTTGTTTGAAGCCAGAGCATATAAAGCAAAAGATGGGCCTTGAAATGAAATGAATTTGTCATGGTGAATATAATTGCTTCAAGCAGCAGAAAATAAAAAAAGCTTCATTTTATATTCATGAGAATTGTGAAGTGAACGAAGAATATTATTTTAAAAAGTTCTATTCTGAAAGGAAAGTTTGTTGACCATTATTGAATAATACTTGCTATGAAAGTAAGACATTTGCTAGCGCTCAGACATTTTTGTGCATCAAAGAATGTCCAATGTTCGACATTTTGCAAGGTAATAATCGTTGGTGTACTAGGTCTATTCAAAAAATATGTCGAATTTTTATTTCTCGAATAAATATTTATTTATTCTTAAATTTCCATATTGTCTCCTTCAAAGTAGTCTTTCTCGATGTAATATACTTGTGCCAGTCTTTTCTCCAATCCTCGAAGCAATTATGATATGCACTTTTTGGTCTGTCCTTGAGTTCTCTTAGCGATTCAGTGTTTATCTTCCCAATCGTCGCAAAACGCTGTCCTTCCATGTGTTTCTTCAATTTTAGGAACAAGAATGAGTCGAAGGAGGCAAACCTGGTGAATATTGTGGCAGGGGCAAGATTACGGTCTTGTTTTTGGCGAAAAAATTACGAACAAACAATAACGAATGAACAGATGTGTATTATAATCATTCAAAAGCCTGAAATTGTTTTCCCACAATACAGAACGTTTTCCTCATATCGCTTCTATGGCAAGAACTTGGCGTGCTCGTTTTGGTTTTGGCTCTCCTAGACATTTTTTCTGATTCACAGTACAATCACCGTATGCCACTGTAAACATTACAAGTGTTTCTGACCACTTAATTTCTTTTTATACACAAAATTTGATGCATATTCGTAGCACGCGAAATTTGTAGTATTTCTGAAATAACTTCTGTTTATTTTGTTTCATATTTGTCAGCCAATCTGATTGATATTATGTGCAAATGTTGACTAATTGAATATTCTTGTGTTTATATGTTGGAAAAAATATTTCGTTGCAGATTTTTAATTATTATGATTTTCAATTTTCGAATAATTATAAAATAATCTAGATCACAGAATGGACAATAAATATCTCTAGTTGCTAAGGAATTCGATCATCATTGAAAACATTCATTATACTTTTGCTATTATGCAAGCAGTTAAACTTTATTGGAGATTATCCGATTCCTACTAGGAAGCTTGAAATATAATAAACAAGGAATTCGATGAAATGGAAAAAATCATTTTAGGTCGCATCAATTATTATACATAGATTCCTATACTTTTTTTAAATGAAAAGTTATGTATTGATCATTATGTTTATTCTTGATTGAATTTCAATTTCAGTATCAACAAAAACCTCAAACCGATTGTTTACTGCAATGGTTTGCGCTATAGCAACAATATCGAGGACGACTGGGATTTTTTATGGAACAAATATCAAAGTACTGAGGTTCCAATTGAGAAAAAAATTATTTTGGAGGCTCTTGGTTGTACGAAAAATATAAAAATTCTGAAAAAGTAAGTACAAGCTTTCTTTATCTTAAAAAATAATCAAAGAATATGAAGATATATTATTCATGGATCATTAAAATATTGCTGAAGCTTTCCAAAAGTCACTCACGTTATAACAGCAAAAAAGGTTCATATCAAGTTGACTTACATGAACGACCCACAAATATACATGGTGATGAAAAAAAGGACGATAAAGTCTCCTTCAGAAAAACTCTCCTTGAATTTTGAAAAATGACAAATGTCTTCTATTTCAAAAGTGATAATTATTGACTTTATTGGTTTCCAGAAGTCACTATTTCGTAGTGCCATCAGTTTTCGAGTGATTTGATATAATATTGAAAATAGAGAAATCTCCGTCATAATGACAGTTCATAGAATCATTCGGCTGAAGTAGATTCATCTCTTACAATAACATAAAACCAAGACGTTTTTGCGAGCATTGAGTGGATAGTTCTTCAAATATTCGAAAAGATGCTGTTATTTTCAAATTAGCTGCCAAATTCACCAATTTTTTCATAAGTCAGTGGGCTATGCTTGAAGATAGACAGTAAACAAATCTAAAAAAATTAACTTTAAATGTTCAAGTTGGTTAGTACCTCGTCCACTAGATGGAGTAATATTTTTGATGTTCGTTCCAACTTAAGACGAGTAATGGAATACTCAGAAAGAATTTTGATTTTCAATTGTGGAATATTATTGACTTTAGGTTGATGTTGGTTACTATCTTGCACTGACGAGTAGCTAAGGAGCCGAAAACCGATCTGCAAGTGTGCCCGTTCCAAAATTGAGGGTAGACTCTTTCAGTTGTATTGCCAATTGCATATGCAGGAAATTTTCTATGAAGATTTCTATAGAGTAGTTGTTTTCCGATAGGCGTCAGTCCATTTAACCTACTGTGTAGGTCCACCAATTTATTAATTATGAAATATTCAGAAATTGGACAAATAGTGAAATGTTATATTGATTCTCAAATATCGCAAAGAATTTCAATGAGTCGAGAGATCTTCAGCGAGCCGAAAATGTCCATGGGTGGGTTACAAAAAAGTGTCTGAGTGGTTACAAAAAAATATTATCCAGAAAAAAATCTGAAAAAATGTAGCTAACTTTTTGTTTACCGCTTCTCATTGGCTCACCGTGGTTAATAACTTCACCAACATTTTTTTCGGACTACTCGCACAGTTTGTCCAGCCTCCAGCCATAAATATGTCTGCCCTCAGTGCATAATCAACATGCTCTCCAAATCTGCAGTTCACTGCTAAAGATAGTAGTGTGGCATACCATTCACATGTTGGCACTGTGTCTGTTTATCTAGCTTCATAGAACATTAATATTTCTCTAAACACAGCTACATGCGGGCTATACTCTTCAGTCAGTAGCCATGAAAGTTTGTGGTTAGACTTTTCTTTGGTGAGTTGCGAAAAATGAGTTTTCGGTTATCGCTGTTCCTACCACCAGACTCATAAGTAAAGCTATTTCTTTTTTACTTCCAATATACTGCTTCAGCTTTTCACATTATATCGTTCAGTATTAGTTTGGCCTATAACACTAAATGAACACTAATCTGGATCTATTGTAATAATCTGCAATTGGTATTCACCTCGTCGTCAGTGTAACGATCAATGAGGCATTCCAAGACAGTGTCCAATTAATATTTATTTGGAAATTAATCAATTACACGTGTGTTTGAAGGTGGTTGACAATGTTTCATGGTGAATTTCATTAGGTCAGAATTCCATATCATATTAGACATATTAGACAAGTCCGAACTAATGAAATTTATCAGTTACATACAGCTCACATTACAAGAGAAATATTCCAAATAATTATAGACCAGTCGCTTTGCTACGAGTGATATCAAAAATCATGGAGAAAGTCGTAAGCCACCATATTCTTGAATATTTGGAAGGCTTTAACATCTTGAGCGATCATCAATATGGCTTTCGTAAACAAAGATCGACAGGCGACCTTCTGTCGTATGTCACCCATATTTGAAATAACGGAATTGAAAAACATGGAGAGTCGAGTGAACTTGATATTTCTAAAACCCTTGATAGTGTGTAGAATGAGGAGTTTGCTGGCCGAACTTCGATGCTATGGCTTGTTATGGCTCTCCAGCTTCCTGAAAGAATGTTCTTTGCAAGTGGTCGTCAATTATCAACGCTAGTGTTCCTTAGGGATCCATATGGTCTCCAAAACTCTTTTATTTTGTATATCAAGAATCCATTGAATTGCTTTGCTGACGACAGGACACTTATCTCGACATTCCATTTGGATGTTCTCATGTATGAAGCGCCGCCCCTTATCATACCTGAAGCTGCTGGACCCCATCCAGATACTTGATGAAAATGTATATTAAAAAAACAATGAATACTGGATTGATAGAGTTTTTGACCATTTCATCAATGAAATTCATGTTATTACACTCCCGGATAATGCCAAATTGATTTCATTCGATGTAAAGAATCTGTTTCCCAGTATCCCTTCGAATGAAACGATTACTTTGGTGTAGAATCTATTGGACAAAAACTATCAATCCAGTAGTGAAAAATGAAATATTAGACTTGCTTACGATATGTTAGTCACAGAATTACTTTAAATTCAATGCAAAGTTTTACTCATCTTGCAAAGGTCTTATAATGGGAAACCCACTCAGTCCTATTCTGGCAGAGATTTTCATGGACGATTTGGGAAGAAGAATACACAGTAACCCACTGGTAAGAAGTTTTCTGTATTGGTATAGATATGTGGATGATTTCCTGGTATGTTTCACGGGAACGACCATACAGTTGACAAACTGTGGAGATTGAACAGGACGAATCTATACATTTTTTGGAATTGAGGATAACAAAAGTTAACAACAAACATGATTTTTCAATTTATTGTAAACCGGCATATACAGATATTATCATTCATAATTCGTCCACTCACCCATATCAGCATAAGGTAGCAGCTTTCAGTAGTATGATCCACAGACTGATAAGTGTACCCTTCTCAGAAGCGAATTTCAATAAAGAACTGTATAAAATAAGGAAAGTAGCCCTCAACAATGATTATGATAGTGGTCTGATACATTCTTTATTATCAAAAAAGCTATACAGTCAAGCGTTGAATGAAGTTTACCCAATTCGAAGAGAAGAGGAAAAAAAGTTATGGAACCTTAACCTACTTAGGCCAACCCACTACAAATATTTCAGATTTTCTGCACAGCAAAAGTGTAAATACTGCTTTCAAAATCAACAACAACTTGG
>WOGN01006273.1:0-12555 GCA_015342105.1 Leptinotarsa texana | reverse complement strand
AACCCTTAGACAGAGCGTCAGACAGAAAATCAACGTAGGTAATTAGACCCAGTTCAGCTGACTTTTTGGGATGTAAATCCAAATTGTTTGGTCCCTATAATTGGGGCGCAGTCATAAGTAAGATAATCGAAAATTGCTCTCAAAAACTTTAAGGATTGCGCTAAGAATAGAAATTGGACGATAATTACACACGTCGGATTTTAGACCTGATTTATATATATATTTAAATAATAAAGATGCCGAATTATGAGAAAGCAATGTTATTTGTCAGCTAATAATAAAATATTGTGTAAAAATTGGGGTATAATATGTTATATTGTTCAGTATTGTTCAGTTTGCCATGGAAAGTGATGATGTTCCTGGATCACGACCTTTTTGACCTCACGTTACATTGAGGGATGCAGTAATAATGATTTGATTCAACCGCTCAGGTCCATTTAGCGTAAAAGAATGATACTCGACAAAATCTCCCAGTCACCTGAAATTCAAGAACATACCATATTTTACTTGTGAATGTTGGCTACATTTGATGTCTAGTGTATTGTGAACTTTGGAGTGTAATTTGAAAATACGTAATATTTAGTCAATCTAATGTTCAACTACTTAAGACCGGGAGTTCAACGATTTATTCTGGCTACTGTCTAAAAAATTTTAGTTGAAAACGAAGCAAATTGAAGAAAAAATACAATTTCAAGGAATGAAGTATATTTACCATTAAAACAATGCTATTTTTCCAGCAGATATGCTGTAAACTAAAATATACATGAAACAAATCATAAACTAGAATGTAAGTTATATATACAGAATGACATGATATCTATCTCAACATCAATAATTTTTTATGCAGTATAGCAGTAATTATCAAGCAGAATACATGTTGATAAAATATACAATAATATAATAGTGCACTGAGGTTAAATCATTGAATATTGAATGAAAAATGTCAAAAACTTTTATAAAATCTCCATATCTCAAACAAAATATGCAGTATGTCTCAGTAAGTTTCAATCATAACCTTTATTATTATTGACTTTAGGAAAAACATTATTCACCAGTTTGTTGTGCAAACCAGATTTGCACAACAGTCGTAACGAGGTTTCTCAAAACATATGAATTTTGATCCAGAGTGAAATACTTTTGTAAAAAAAATGAAAAGAATGAAAAATCAAGTAGTATTTGTACAAAAGTTTGATAATATTGAGAAACTGAAACGTTATCATGTTTTGAGAAGTCTCAAGAGATAACTTTTCTCTATTTAAAACAACAAAATGTAATTTTTATTGTAAATGAATATAACTGCATATTTGACCATGTGATTTTTATCTCTGCTCAAACTTTTTTAATAACAAAATATTGTCAAAAATGAATGTACTTTACTCCTGGGTAAAAATAATATTTTTGGCTAACCTCACATAAGACTGAATTAATTTAGTAACCAATGAATAATTGCATTTCAGGTTTCAGTCCTTGAAGATATTTTAATAAGAATTTTTTCCTTAAAATCAATAATTAAAACTTTTTCCGTGTGGTTACAACTTATATTGAATTAATGTAGATTATATATCGAAATATATAAGCACATAAGTAATAATCCACTTAACACCTCATGAGAGGTATATAATATAGTAAGTATATATGTTATGGGGAGGTATGAAGATTACTGCTATAAGTCATACTACACTGAACTGCATTTGTTAAATTTTCTACCAGAAAGAACTATTATGTTGATAGCTTCCCACGAAAATGAATTTTAAATTATCTATCAACAAATATTAATATTACTTTTTTGATAAGGAGCCCTAGGTAGCCCTGTATATAAGCCACTGCTCTAGATAACTTTTGGTTAGCAAATAAACCGATTGAGTATATGGTTAACTCATTGACCAAACTGAATTTGATGCAACAAGGATTTTCAAAATATACTCAATTGTTGAATTATTTCATTAATCCCAATGATTATGTTGATCCACACAACTGGTTTTATTCAAATGAAGAACTTCTTTGGGGGTCTCTTCTTACTGACTCTCGTCTCAGATTCATCATCTGAATCGGGTATTACTCTTCTTGTGTCATTTATACCAGTTGTCTCACCTGGGAATCTCGCCACAAAATTTTCTTTTCCTATGATCGTACTTTGGGGGTAGAGTGGTCTCACCTGCAACATTGAAGAAATGGTTACCCATAAATGTTTATGAGATGAACGATTTTCATAATTACAAATAATATGTATCATTACTCTTTCAAAATAATCAGAAATGCTTTTTAGCAGTTCAACATCAATTCAGTTGACACATCCATCCTGCAAATTACTTATTTCTGAAAAATCTATTCAATGAATAGCAGTTTGGAACTCAGATATAAAAGAGATCAAGTTGAGATATCTAAAGTAGAATAAAATTGAAGGAAAATTAATCCACGAAATTATTGAATTGTGAAGCAGTCAAAGGCAAGTTTGTTCTTGAAAGAATATAAAGTTTGATACCATTTGAATTTATAATTTGATGAGATGTGTTTTCCCTGTATCGAGTGTAAGTTTGTTAAATTTGAAACATTTTTGTATTGAATTCCTTTTCCTCCCAGCTTTCATTTTCAACTGTTTATTGTTCCTTCACTTTTCATTGCCAATTAACTATTTAATCAGACAGTGGAAAGTAAGGGACCAAAAACTGTCCCTTGTTGTACACCATAAATAATCATATGTTGTTGATCTGAACGGTAGCTTTTAATCAAATCTTTAGGATCTCTATCTCATCTCGTAAAAAATGTTCAAAGGTATGAATAAAATTATCTATCTACCACTATTTTTCCTGTTTGAAGATCGTCTATTTTAGGAATTTCCTCCTGACGTTTTGCTGGTACGAGTGGTTAACTTCTTCAGAGGTTCATACATGGATGTATAAGGAAAAAAATCCAAAAACCGACGTCCTCCAAACCCGAAAAATAGAAACACTGATCTATCTATCCATCGATCAAAATTTAGATATACCTTCTTGAACCTCTTGAAATTGTTTCCACCACCATAAGTGACTGCTCCATCTGTAACATCTCCACTTTTTCGAGATCGAATTGAGATATCTGGCATGACATTAACAATTACTTTATTTTTGAACAAATCAATGAAACTCTGCATCTCTGTATCATATTGTTCTTCATTCTTCATGTGCCTACTTGTTTCCTTCGATAACCACATATAATTTATTTCGTGATTCTCAATTTTATAAATACTTGAGGAATTGCATGTTTTTTCAGGTGACTTGTCATTTACTTTGGTACTAGAAAATATATTTGGCAGAGTTTCTTCATCTGACGGTTTACGTGCAGATGATTTGAAAGGATTGTCATCAGATATTTGGTATACTTCTCTACTGGATTTCTTCGTTAAACTGAAGGGGTTTATTACTCTAGTTGTGGATTCCGGATCTTTTCTAGCTTTTTTCAATAACATCGCAAAAGGTTTGTTGTTATCATCTTTTTTGTTTTCACTTCGGTCACACTGTTCTGCTTTTCTCTTATTAGATGTAACAGCCTGAAAAGTGCGATACAGAAATATTTGTAGTATTCTCTAGGACAAGAAACTGAAAATGATATTTAATCACTATCATTTCTTAAAATAAGATTGAGTGTTGGAAATAATTTATTGGGGAAGATTGAAGTGTTTTTTGAAGCAGTCACAAGTTACTGTGCAAATATATTTTTCCTTGAGGAAAATGTTCTCTATTCATCAGTAACTTGTCTTATTTAATAACTTTGCATATAAAAAAGCTATAAATTTTATAGAGCACATATCGTAACATTACGAAGACCTAAATATAGCTCCATCTTCAGAATTAAAAATCAACAAACTATCACAGAAAACTTTGTTACTACATTGCAAGTTTAGTCAATTAACAATTTAGAAATTTATTTATAGACCTTTTTATTGAGATTCGCACTTTCCACAAGGCGAAAAAAATAAAAGTTTTAATGAAAAACTTCATATAGGTTTAGAAAGGGCAAACTTTTTAGTTGACTCCAATAAGTTACTGCCATATACTAAAAATACAAAAAACCAAATGCCCCTTAACACCTATTATAAGTTAATAGGATCTTCTTGTTGAAAATTAGTAAATCTTCAGATCAATCCACAAATGTTTATCAAAAGCAAACACATATTAATTAGATATTTCAACTACACATAAAACCATCATGCGAGTGTTGGAAAAAAAACATAATAAATTGTCTCTATAACATAGCAAAAGAGATAAACATAACTGATGAAATACTATCATCGATAAAATCTGTTCTGAATGAGAACACTTAACCAGATTCGTTTGTAGATTCAATAACAAATGCAATAGAAAATAGTCAAAAACCAAATGACCGTCTTGAGTAGTAGACTGAGTAAAGTATGTTATAACATCAGAATAATTTAAAAAAATATATTAATTCATATGCAACGTTAATAGAATACTGTGGCAAGCACGGCAAGAAGTAACAAGTTGCCTACGGATCAATGACGTATTCATAGTTGGAGCAAGAAAGAGCATCAAGAAGCTTGCATAGAACATGAAAGAATATGTCATCCAACAAGGGTGAAGTATCAAGAAGAATTCTCCATAGCAGAGCAGTGAGAACAGTTGGAAGAATGATCACAAGTGTGCCATTAGAGTATTGAAAGGCGAGGCAGTCCCAGAGATTAGATTAGTTCAGAGAGTGGGTCAAAACAAGCGACAGGGTTAATAGCGATAGTAGAAGATAGTAAAGTAATAGAGTTGAACCCAGACGAACATAACAATATAATTTTTCTTTCTGCTATACGATTCTAAGTTGGATTACAACATAACACTGGAGGAGTTAAATTTACAAACCTTTGAAATAAAGTAATCATTTGGCTTTTCTGCTCGATCTTTTATTGTACTATTATCCTTTTCTTGCACACCCGTTTCCCTAAAAAATATTTTTTTTTAAACAAAGACAATAATTTTTTTGCACGGGCAAAAGTATGAAACAATTTTTCACCTTGTACTTTTGTCTTTCTCTAATTTCAATTTCTTGATTGCATTACCATGTTCTGTTTCATTCCTAACTCTTTTCGAACTATCCTTTTCAATAACCGTTTCACAATCGGTTTTTTTCTTGGAAGTATCAGTATTTCGTTTTTTTATCTTTACAGCTTCTGTTGTGGGATCAAATGTGTCTGGAATGATCATTCGTGTTTCACCTTCTATTTTACAAATACCCTCGGAGAAACATTCAGTTTCTGTATTTGGTACAAGAGCATTGTTTTGTGTAGGTTCTATTGCTCTCGAGGTTGGAAATACCTCTTCTGCCCTGTTGAAGTTTGGATTACAATCTTTTTCACATGAACCGTGAACTATGGCCATTGCTATTTCTTGAAGAGGGATAGTCCTTTGGCCTTTTTTAACGAAATGCTTGATTATTTTGTTGAAATGTGTGTCTTCTTCTTGATTGGGAGTTTGTATGATTACAAATTCTTTTTGGCTGTTGAGAATATCTGCTAGAGGTATCGAAGTCTTTTCCCAAGACATCGCCGCACCTCCTGCGAAATGACAAAATATTGTTAAATTCATATACTACAGTTTTTTTTACAAGATATTCTCTCAAAGATATTTTTTAATGAAGAAAAGAGAGAAACTTTTTATGTTTTTTTACCACTTTTATTTGTAACTAACGTTAGTGCAGTTTCATCCTATAAGGACATTTTCAAACTTATACATTAAAGTTTATTGTTTTAAAGTTTATACATTAAAGTTTCATGTATAAGTTTGAAGATGTCCTCATAGGACAAAACTGCAGTAACGCTATTTACAAATAAAAGTTTCAATTCTCTTTCTTCATTATGATTTCCTACCACGTAGTAACGGCTACATCCATCAACATATTTTTTAGAAAACAATATAACTTTATTAGCACTAAATGTTCGAATATTTCATACTCATCTCTATACTAATGTAAAACAATTCAGACTCACCTCTATAACTTATGAAAATTCTGATGGTTCTTGTAGTACCAAGATTGACTGAAAATTATTTTTTGTACTGTTTCCAGCTTTACTGGATGTCAACATCTTTACAGTTTCGAATGAAACATCCAATATAGTTTCGATAGTTGGTTTCAAATTGTAATATATTTTGACGAAATACTGCCAACGTGATATATGGAAATAAAATTAGAAGCATTGCTTTTGGAAGTAGCACATACTAACATTAGAGATTTTGATTCTGAAAATTGAATTATATGACTTTATTCAAACGGAAATATCATGGCTCATTATGTTATTCAGAAAGATTCGCAATTCACCAACATTTTGCCATTATCAACAGCCAAATTAACTTGCATAAAATTTAAAAATTTTGATTTTCAGTAGAATAAAAGCATATATGAGCATTTATGAGTATTATTTTGTAGTATTTGTTTGTTTAAATGCATTTTTGAATCGACTGGAAGAAGAATGTCACAGTTACAAAACAAGAAACGCACTTCCGAAATATCAATTATTATTATCACGATGGATGAGGGATGTTCAGAAAATAACAGAATTTTTTTAATTTAAAGGATATGAGTATGGAAACATTTTCAGCTGTATTCATTGTTTACTTCGTCTTTGGGAGCCGCTAAGGTTAGATCTGTTTTCAAAAGCTCGGCGATTTCCGTTTGTTAAAACAAATTGATCAAAGAATTTGTTCCAAATTTTGGTTAAAAATGAAATAAAATGTGACAAAGTGTGTGAAACGTCAAAAAGGTACTATGGTGAGTCTGTTATGAGTAAAACAAGAGTTTAGGAGTCGTATGTATAAGCATTCCAAGATGACCGTGAAGACGTTGGAGATGACGAATGCCTTAGTTGCTCAGGAGTCACTAAATAAAATCAGTGACGATGCAGAATTGCTTAAACGCGTTGTAACAGGTGGAGGAACATGGGTTTACAGATATGACATCGAAACTTACTTTCAACCGTACCAGTAAAAGTATTCTGACTCGCCAATACTAAAAAAGGTGCATCATAAATTATTGCCACTAGGTCAAGTGAATAAGAGTTCTACTTACAAGTTTAATACTTTTTTTGCAGAGCAATTTGAAGAAAATGCTTAGATTTGTGGAAAAAAGTTCATGACGTTTACACCAAGGTAATACACCTGCTCACACTATATTGCTTATTCAATAACAATACTGTAACGATGACATATATTCTCCATATTCTTTTTCTGATTGATTCAGCCGTTACATGATGAAGATCCATAGTAATTTCATAAACTACAACTCACGATTTGATCTCCACAAAGTTTGTGGAGATCAACGGGCAAGTGTGCCCGTTCCAAAATTGAAAGTCGACTCTTTCAGTTGTATTGCCAATTGGCATATGCAATTTGGAAATTTTCTGTGAAGATTCCTGCACTGACGCCTGTCGGTTATAATCCAACGCCCTTCTTGGTATTAGTCAGGGGAGTAGTTGTTTTCTGATAGGCGTCAGTCCATTCAATCTAGTGTGTAGGTAAATTTGAGACTGGCTTGAACATTTAGAAGTTCATTTCTTTAGATTTTAAAGTTTTATAAAAGTGTAGAAATTGACACCTAGCAAAATAACAAAATTTCATGTCGAATGTTTGTCAAAGCGAATCTTCAAATTCATTTGAATAGATGATCTCTTAGAACTATTCAAATGAAGGATTAGTGAGCTTATTCTACTAGTTTTGAAGACCTGCTAAAAGCAGATATTTGTACTACATAGTATTTGTAGATTTTATCAGATTATTTTTGTATATTATACTGTTGAAGCTGACTACAGCTTCAGCCACTTTTGTAGCTTTCAAGGAGAAAAACTTTATTAAAATTCTAAAGGTGATACATTAGATGGCTTATTGTCATGAATTATATTTTTGTCCTGAAAGTACAGCCTACCATCCTCAATTTCAATTTTCACAATTAGAAGTGTATAATGAACAATTCAATAGTGAGATATTACTTTCATTTCAACCACTGATATAAAATGAGCTTAAAAAAAACTATTAGGAAAAAGCATTCAAAGAAGGTTTCTCTTACCTACAGGGCCATTGAATCTGGTGTACCACAGGGTTCTGTGGTAGGCCCTATTCTGTTTCTGCTATATATGAATGACATATCTATGAATAACATATCTGGTAGTTTCATTCTATTCGCGGATGATACTAAAATATTGTGGAAAAAGAAACTCAATGGAGCTAAATAAAATAATATCATCTGACTTGAAGAAGGTGAAGAACTGGTGCGATGCAAATTTACTCTCTCTCAATGCATCCAAAACGAATATCATTAAAATGTTCGTTTGATGAAATTTCACTAGACGCTGCCATACTATAAAATGAATTAAACACAAAGTTACTCGGTGTATTCATTGATAGTAGGCTAAAATTTGATGAACACCTTAAACAACTGAAGAGTAAGATCTCCTCAGAATGTTATGCAGTTAGATTGGTTTCAAATGAGTTGTGTTTCCATGTGGCAAAGACCGTTTACCATGCACTTATTGAATCTCAACTACGTTATGGGATACATTTTTGGGGAGCATGTAACTCATCCCTTCTCTTTTCTGTATTGATATTACAGAAGAGAGCACTAAGATCTCTCTGTAAAGTCAAACCCAGAGAATCGTGCAGGAATTTGTTCACTGCCAATAAAATGTTAACAGTCATCGCACTTTTTATCTTAGAGATAGTTTGCCTTATTTATAAACATAAATTGAAGTTCAACTTTGCTTCTACTCCTTATGCTACTCGAAATAGCAATTATACCTTTAGACTTCCCATCCCAACTTCGAATTTAATCAAGGAATCCATATACTACAATGGTGATAAATTGTTCAATCATTTACCATAGAAATGAGATCTGCAAATTTAAGCAACACTCATTTCAAAAAGGTGGTGAAGAACCTACTTGTTGACAGACCCTATTATAGTTTGGAAGAGTATTTTAGTGAATACTTTTAACAATATATTAACAATTTATTATTTGTACTATCACTTTATACATGGTGGTATTTTATCTATACCTACATTTTTAGAACTTTTTTTATATTTACATTTATACATTTTTGGAACTTTTTTATATATACATTTATTCTTTTTTAGTACTTTTTCTATATTAATATTGTATTTCTTGGACTTTGTCAATAAGATGCACATCTTCAGACAATAAAGTATACTTTGATTTGATTTTTGTCTATAGATGAGCTGAAATTACCACTTCTGCCAAAGTGGGTTTCTAAACGACAATTCTATAATTGCAATGCATAATTTGTCAATTTTCTACTGATTTTGGGTCGTTTTGAAGATTTCCTACTATTTTAATCAATATATTTAATCATACGTCTGAATATTTTTCTGATATTAGTCAACTTACCTACTTTTTTGATAATATCTTCCATTTGCATTTTAAATTTTTCCTTCAAGAACATGAATGTTTTTCCTTTGAACAATTCTTTCCTGGTGATATTACTCTTCAATTCTACTTTATTCAGTAAAGCCTCAGCCATTGGTGGATTTTGATAGTCTTCAATGTTAGGAGGTGGCAATTTTTTGTTAATATTTTCAACATATTTGGACCAATAAGCTGGAATTACTATTGGTTTTTGATCGATGAGAGCATGCAAAACTTTAACTGTCAAAGTTATTTCTTCTACAGTTAGATGTGTGCACTCTGAGGTCCAGTTATCTGTATATAGTCCTCCCAGCAGAGCAATGTCCTTCTTTAATTTACTTTTATGAATACTACTCAAGCGTGTACCACTAGTTACAAAATTTTGCACCTTGAAGCTGAAAAAATTGTAGCAATTAATAAAATATTTCTCAACAAATCAGAGCAAAATATTCTTTTGATAACTCAAACTAGTTTCGAAACATTTTCAATATTCAGACTTCAATGTATATTTAAGTCGAAACTTGTTGCTCCAATCTACTTTCGGAGATATTACCATTCAAAAGTTGACTAATGGGTTTTCTTTTCATAATCATTTATTTGATCACTTGCTACTTCCATTTCATTAAAATTGCATCTTTTCCAACAACTACAAAATTAAACTAGAAACAAATGAAATGTTGAAAAATCTATATGACCACATTTGCAGTTCCTGTAGTGTTTTATTAGGAATAAGACTGAATTTACGAAAAAGTACTATCACGTCGCAGGATCACCAGGTTTTGACTTCATATGTGAAATTTTTTCAAAAGTAAGCACAAGTTGTCAAAACAAATATTTACTCTAAACAGTAAACAGCTCTAAAATTAAAATCTTACATGAACTGACTGGATATGACCCCAAACTGTATAATGTCATTATTTTTCAGTCTGATCTCTTCATTTGGAGATATTTCCTCATTTCTGTATTGAGTTTTATACTTTGATCCACAGTCTTCAAGTGTTACATGATTCTCCTAAAATATAAGGAATAATACAAGATACATCCTCACTCATCCATCCTTCATTTACCTTTATTCGTATTATTGCATGTCTTCTGCTAATAGACTGATCATTTTGTAATAGAATATCACAGTCTTTTCGCCCAATAACAAATTCATTTTGATTCAGAAGATAAAATGTTTTTCCTACAACAAGAGAACATGATTTTGACAAAATTCGTATAGGAGATACATCAGTTGGTTATTATTCATTAATATTTACCGTCATTTTTATTTTCCAGTAAATATAACATTTTTTCTTTGCCAATATAGCCTTTAACACAACAAAACAATAACAAATATTCAGATAGAAAAAGGTTGACAAAAGACATTCTTCTTCTTATTATTGTCTTTGGGTACGACTATAAGTTTATTATCCAGAGTTCTGATTGTACACATTTGGCATTTTTTATGGTAGGTGACAAGGGAAATGTACTCGGTACTTAATTAACACTTGCGTCTCTAGAATGCAATATGATTATTTGAAAAAAATAATCACGTTATCAACATGAAATTGAGATGTTCGAAAAGTACTTCAGAATTATAGACCTCCCCAAAGACGTTATTTAGGTTTCAGACTTCTGAAGCTAGCTTAGAAAATGGGTATAAAATGTTGTTTGCTTATTATAGTTTGCTAATTTGAGTTATCAACGCTCTCATAATATTCGAGCAAACATTTTGTTATAGCCCGAACGTCCACTGACTGTGCAATGGATATCCAAGGGATGTTCATGGGTTGTCTAGAATGGGTTCAGAAATGAAATTCTAAATACTGTAGTCGCAACTATATTTCAATGATATTTTCACTTTTTACGTAAATAAATAATCTACCTTAATAACTAAAAATTAATACTCTTTCGATGGATTTGCTGCAATCCATGCAAGCGCCTTGAGAATAAGTGGAGGTATGGGAGGTGGTGTCGGCAAGTGGTTTCCTTCAGGGTGGAATCCATTCTCGTCAGCTGTGTATTTCAAGTTGATCTCTCGACCTTCTGGTGAAGTGTAAAGAAAAGATCCTTGAACGAACAAGTCGACACCATCCTCGGTTATTTTTCGAACCTTTCCTTCTTCCTGAACATATATACCATTATCTGTTTCATACCTGATGGAAAAGAAAATTGTTGATATAAAACATTTTGAAATAAAAAAATAAATAAATGGGTGTTTGATAAACTAATAAACTTAGATATTATTCGTGCACTTTCATTATGTAACCAACAAACATTACCTGAACACATAATTTTTAGGAAATCAATGTCGAACGGTCGTTCGATATCTTTTCATGTAGACATAAACGGTGATGCAGAATATTTTCAGTAAAAGTTAGATCTCATTCCACTCAACGCTGTGATTGTGATGGATAATGCAAGTTATTAATCCAGAAAATTAGAAAGAATACCAACTAATACAAGGGGAAAAGCGGATATCATTGAGTCGTTTCGACAAAAAAATATTCCATTTGATGAACGTATGGTTAAAAAACTATTGTATGTAATATGTTCAAAAAAAGCTCGTTTCATGGAATATGTAGTCGACAAGATGACACAGAAACGAAATATATTTCTGATCAAGTAAAGGATGTCGTTGCAAGAAGAAACACGGCATTTGAAATGAAAAAATGTCATGTTAGAATAGAAGAGGATAACATGTCAAAATTAGACCATTTAGTTGAGAAAATTGTAAAACCTTTAATCATGACATTCAACGAAGCTTCATACCAATGTATTGGATGACAAGAAGTTTTATGGACTTCTGGCTCACTCCAAGGCGTTTATACCCTTCGAAGCTTGATACCAAACAGTTGTTGGACTACAGTAGGCATGAACTACGATGTCTAACAGGCCTTCTTATAGATCATTGTCGTTTGAATTATCATATGCAGAGACTCAGGCTGTCGGAAGACAGTGTGTGTCGCTTCTGTTTGGAAAATGATGAAACAGCAACAATATTGATTATATATGAAAAAAAAACACAGTTATAAGTTTTAACCAGTGTTTTTGATAAATTTCATTAGTTCGGACTTCCAGTCTTTAATATGATTGTATTATGAACTGAAGACGATTGTGGATATACTAATAATAGAAACGTCGTGAAGTAGCTTGGTTTGAAATTTTTTTGAATTTTTT
>WOGN01006272.1:0-12556 GCA_015342105.1 Leptinotarsa texana | reverse complement strand
GTGGTTGTAAAGAAGTTGAATTGTTGTGTTCTCTGGCATGTACACATTGTCAAGGCCAGTTACGTTCTAATGCTGAATCACCAATAGTGGAGGATTCATTTGATATCAACGAGGAAACATGCGATACATCACTCTTGACGCAGTTTATCCACACCCAGGATGAACATCAGGAGAAGAACAAGATCAAAAAGAAGACCAAGGAGAAGAACGACAAGAAGAAGTATTTGGAGGTTATGTTTCAGATGAATGAATTTTTACATTTTTTTAATTTCAATCGCTTTTTTAATTACCAACCCTTCCTAATATATTTCATTGAGCAAGTTTTCAATTCGACAGAATCAGACATGTATTATAGGCCTACTGGGAAAAACCACGTTGACGAAAATGCGCTAAGTACACTACCTCATAGGTTGCGTAGAAACGTGTGCATATAATGACGCTTACAACTTTTACAACTTTTTGACTCGTCGTATCTCAGAAACGGTGGCTCTAAGAAAAAAAGTATCAATACAGTTTTTGTAGATGATTTCATGGTCTACAATTTTTATCTGAAGGAATTTTATGATAAAACTTACCGTTTTCCTGAAAATCGTGAAAAACCTTTTTTTTCGAGATATTTGAGTTTTGACCTCGAATAAATTTTTTTCCAGGCATCGCAATCATTCGGAATTTTAAAATTACACGCGTTTGCAGCTTGTTGTTGATTCATGTACTTTCCAATGTCTAGATTGACCGGATAAAAAGCGCTTAATGAAAGACCCTATACAACCTTATACATCAACCATATTTCGATATTGTCTGCAACCAATCTGAGTCTATACGTATTATAATCTTGACATCATATAAAATTATATTTCATTGAATTGGTTATCTATTGGAAAGCACAACTTCTATTCATCAAAACTCCATTGGATAGTAACTCATCTGTGCATTTCTCTAGAAATATTCTCATCTAAAATTCAATTGAAACAAATTATTGACAATCAACGTTGCTCCCGGGCGTGGCAGATACATCATTTATAGAAACGGAAATACAAAATTGAACTTGTCAAAACGTTGTTTTGCAGAGTGTTTTTCACTGTATTCGAATTCGAAGTCTGTCACGAAAGTGACGTCTAGATTCAGGGAGGATGAATGGTTGGTCCTTCGGGATAGATGAGTGTATGCTTGAACAACTCGAAACACTTTCCTCTCCAGTTGACTTCGGAGACGTGAGAGACGTTACGACTTTCGAGATAGTGATTCATAACACAAAAATGTACTCGGTAGACAATTTATGACAAGAATGTGAAAAAATGAGAATATTTCTTCAATTTTTATTGAAATACAATGCTGTATACAGAAAGAAGTAGATGAATATCTTCATAATATTGATTTAATGAAAATGAGTGAGCTGATAGTACGAATACTTATATTTAGACTGAAAAGTAATATTTCTAGGAGATATGAAAGAAATGATCATGCTATATTTTCCGGAACGGTGAAAAGAGGATAATAGTTTTCAATGTGACATTTTATACGAATATTCTTCAATATGTAGCGTTTCTACCAACGATATATTTTTCAATTCCATACAGGAACAGTTTACCAGTTAATTGCATAGCTGCTAATATTGAACTTCTTCTTTTACTATAACTTTATTCACCTATGTAGTGAGATCTCAATATTGTGATTCATTTGTGGTTATAGTAGTGTAAGTGTTTATTATTTTTATTATTATTTTTTCAATACCGAAGTATGCGCTGGTCAGGCCATATCCCCTGAAGCCCCGATACATTCGGAAGGGTGCGCCAGCATTATCAACCGATGACTACTCCTTACACCGTGGGGTTAGTGATCATTGGATTGGGTTCAAGAATCATATGCCCTGAGCAAGCGCAGTGATCCAAGAATGACAGCCTTCTGCATCTACGCGTCTAAGATTTCTGCCTCAGTGCGGCAAGCCTGTATGATTTTGAAATTCGAGAGCAGAGAGAGCATCATTTCACCAAGGACTCCAATAATCAGAACAACCATCTTGGCAGAGTGATCTGGATAGAGTCTGCGGAGTTGGAAAAGAAAATCTCGATATTTTATTATTTTTTCCTCTTCTCTCCTGGCGATATTTGTCTCGCCAGGAGCTGAAAACTCCACGACAAATATCGTTCTGCTCTGGTGGTCGAGATGGACTATATCAGCATTATTAGCTTGCATGAGCCTGAGGGTGAGGAACGAATAGTTCCAAAAAATTCATCACTCCTCGTTCTCCACAATGGATTCAATATCTCCCGCAGCGTAAGGCAACACCGGTGTCTCGTCAATACCATAAGAATGCCGTAGATGGTAATATAGGTAATATAGGGCCGTGTTATGTCGATGGATATAGGCCGAAACCGCATATGGTGGACGTGTTGACAGCAAGTGCATTAGAATCTCGGGCGCCTCGCGGCAGGCCTTGCACCTTTTGTCAGGAACCTATATACCTATCACACGACTGCGGTAGACTAAGGTTTTGAAGACACCATCCTGGCACGCCATCATGAACCCCTCAGTTTCCGAGTTTAGCCCACTCGACCTGAGAAAAGCGAACGTCAGGCGCTTTGATAAGCCAAGATCTCTGTTGTTATTGACCCCATGCAATGGCTTATCATTGTGTTTTCGCAGAAGTGAGGTGATCTCTGCGGCTTTTATCTGAGCTTTTTGCCGAACGGGTTCCAACTCGGTGACAAAGTTGTGGTCACCTAGTTCAGTGTCGAAAACTATACCGAGTTCATCAGCTGCTCGGGCAGCCTCCCCAAAGAGAAATGCTCTAATTTCTGTTCTCTCATGGTCATCGAGCTCAGACTGTCGAAGCTCTCTGTTGAAAGCTTCGAACTGCGCTAGGGCTGGAGTGTATGAGTTGAGTGGCTGCGGGTGTTCATATATATCCTTTCAGAAGGATTCCACCTGATCAGCGGTCGGCGGATTATCTACAACACGCAGAGGCTCTTGGAATAAGCGAGAAGGTTTTTCGCGGAACCTATAGTTTTCCGCAATACTTCTCGCTCGCTTCACTAGTGACTTCTTAGTAGCAACTAGCATTCGTATCCTATCAAGGCAGTGCTATTAACACGCCTTGACTCACTGTGATGGATACGTCGTAGATTGGTGGCTATTCGCCGCACTGCGGGCGTGAAAGGCCTGTTGGCCGCCCTGTGATCTACCACACATTGGATACGACACGCGTGTTGTCTCGTCGACGGGATCTTAGCCTCCATCTTGTGTACACGACGTTGAGTCTTCCGAACCGCAAGGCCGGGATTTCGTGTTTCCGATTCGGAAAGCGATTAGACAACGCTATTCACGGCGATGTTGATTCGCCATATGTCAGCCTCTTCTGCTAGAACACTATGAACCTCCGCATCCCAACAAGCCACTTCCTGTGGCTTCAGGGACCTAATTCTGTGTGTTCTGATTGACTTCATTAGTGGCATGATGCGAGTTTTCTCTCCAGCCGTACCAACGGGTGGTAAAACTATCACTTTTACCACTTTGTTAGCAGGATGGAAAGGAGCTATATAGCCCTACCGCTGAAGATAGGATACGTAGTCCTCAAGATTTTGGGCGAAAAAGGCGGCATGATCCGGATGTGTTTCACATCACAGAGCATACAATCTCGCCATGAACCCTCTTCGTGCGTGCTCCCTACTGTCGTAGCAATGCATAAGCTTAGTTCATGCGTCAACTCAAAGCGTTTGTTGTCTTTGCCAGGGTTGTCATCGGTGGGCCAATCATCGTTATGGGCCCCACCACCTTGCCTTTGACCCCTTCGAGCGGGTCGATTGTGAGGTCCCCTTCCTCGATTGCTAGGAACCAAGTGTTGGGTCCACCGGGTGGTTAGCCCAGTGGACCCACGGCCGGCACCGGAGGAAAAATAGTGTTCTTCTTCCCGGGTGCGACTGGGCTGCCGGTCCGGTTTTGCACCAGTTGCTCGGGTAAGTGGTGGCGCAACTCTCCAAAAGGCCAAGGGTGCTGGCGGCCATCCCTGCTTATTATTATTATTATTATTATTATGACTGTTATTACTATCATCCAGAAACATCAATGAATTTTTGCAAATCAATAATTCTTCAATCTAACCAAGCAGCTACTATTGAAATGTTTTTTCACTTACTTATGTATGTTAGAGAATGTATACGTTTTTAAATTTTTATTGCATTATACTTTTACTGTGTACTGGTTTTTAAAAAAAATCATACTTTTCAACGAGAGAAGTGGACATTATTATTACTATTATATTATTATCATTATTATTATTATTATTGTCAGTGTAGCATCGAAATAAAGTTGAGTTTGATCATACAGTGTAGTCAAATATTGTCAAAAGTATGAAAAAACTATTTTATTCAAGTAACACTTCATTTTGAGATTTTTACTGAATAGTTTACAAAATCGTAACATTTGTTTTGCTTCACAATAGCTTTCTCAAGCACTTCCATATGCAGAGAAAATCTCACAATTGTCACCTGAATACGCTATAGATTTTCATCATGTATCTGCCAATTCTATCATATAAAGTGTTTTTAATTATAGTTCACTTTGTTTTTCCTTTTTCTCACATTTTTTCTTCATGATGGGAAAAAAAAAGCTAAAAAGGTTTCTTTTTGGGTAATATATGGTTGTGCACTGTTATGGTTCAGTATGTGAGAATTTTGCCAATATTATGTGACCAATTACACAGGTCTGTGATGGAAAAATTGTAGGATATTTAACTAGTGATTTTAACAGTATTTTGTGTGCAGATTACGGAAAATATAGTAAAAAAAAATCATCTCCTGTAGATAAGGCACATATTTCACCTGAAATTTCCTTATTATATAGGTTTTTAGGTTCGGTATCGGTTAGGTGTTTCTGTATTATATAGCTTATATAAGCAGTAAATTGAGTCCTAATTATGGAGCTTTAATGATGGACAAGTTACTACACAATGTGAGTGAGATAAAATACGGTTTTAATCTATTTATTTCAATAACAAAATGAATCTGTTGCAGGCAGTGACTCGATCTACCCATATAGTGTTTTCTACGTGTGTTGAAAAACTCGGATAATAGTTTCAAGGTAAGAAATAATTATTTCGTTTTGGAGTACCCATGGTTTGGAGAAAATAAAAAAATTACAGTGATGCTTGTTATTTTTGTTCTTGTTCAGTGCAAGGTTTCAATTTAAAAAACAGAAAGGATATTTTAAGCTCCACCAACATACGTTCAGTTATTCGCCCTGTTCCTCAGGGACCTCACTTGCCTATTCCTTCACCTCCGGATACCTTGGACAACATTTCAGACGATTTAGACGCAAAAACACATAGTAGCAGTGGCGACAGTGATAAAGGCTACGATACAGGTTCCAATGACCCTGAACTTTTCTCTCAATCAGACTTGAACGATTTAGTATGATATCTGGGCATCCCAAAGTACTCAGCAGAATTTTTAGGGTCTAGACATATGGTAGCCTCCGGTGTTTCATTTTCATGGTACGGATTTGGAGAAAGAGGGTGACCTAGTTTTATGCAACAATGTACCCGGCGTCATAAAAATGTTCGACATAACCCAAAAATAAAGACTTTTCATCGATTCATCAAAAGTAAGTTTGAAAGCTGTACTTCTTCACAATGGGAACCAATATGCTTCTGTGCCTGTTGGACACTCATTTATTTAAAAAAATGCTACGAAAATCTTGAATTTGTTCTTAATGAGCTAAGCTATTCTGATCATAAGTGGAGCTTTTGTGGAGACTTGAAAATTATTTTCTAGGTCAACAAAGTGGTTACACTAAGGTTCCATGTTTCCTATATGAATAGGATAGCCGTTACAGGAAGCAACACTATGTCAAGCAGGTGTGGCCAATAAGAAAGGGTCTCATTCCTGGAGTTGAAAATATTAAAAAACAAAGTTTATTATTTCCTAAAAAAATCTTAATTCTACCACTCCATATCGAATTGGGGCCAATGAAACAGTTTGTGAAAGCATTAGACAAAGGAGGAGATTGTTTCAAGTATCTTTCTGAAAAGTTTCCTGGTCTATCCGATGCTAAACTGAAAGGAGTCGTTGGGCCTGACATACGGAAACTTTTAAAATTTAAACTTGTTATTAAAATGGATATGAAAAAAAATCCTGGAATTCATTTGAACTTGTTAAAACGGACTTTCTTGGAAACAAAAATTACCCAAACTACAAAACTTTGATTGCTGAATTGATACAAAACTTTAAAATGTTGGACTGCAATATGAGTGTCAAAAACCACCCATATCTGGACTACTTTCCCGAAAATCTAGGGGCTGTAAGTGAGAAATGAGGAGAACGGTTCCATCAAGAGATGAAAGAAATGGAACGCATTTACCAGGGTCAGTGGAATGTTGACATGATGGCAGACTACTGTTGGTTGTTAAAAAGGGATATTTCACAAGAACACAACCGAAAAAGTACCAAAAGAAGCTTTGACAGAAAAAGAAAAAAAATTTAAAAAAGGATTATAATCACTTTGAAAACACTTGTGTATCACTATTATGCTCAGTTCAGCTATGTTTTTTTGCTTTTACTTCATATTAGAATGATAAAAATCAATTCAAAATTCCTTGGTGTTTTTTTTTACTCTTTCGAGTAAAAAAACAAGTTCAAGATAAAAACAATTGTCATTTTTTAAATCAGCGCAAAAAACTACATGAATATCAGTTAACGAGATCAAAACAACTTTCTAAAAAGTTTTTTGCAGACCTTTATTGTTTCCAGCAATGCAGAAAAACATTGAAAGTTGAAGGTCGATCAATTTTCAGAAAAAGTTAACATTCCCATCGTCCAAAATGAGTTAATTATTTGATAAAGCCCGCACACAGAAAATGAAAACTAAAAACAATGAAACAAATAACTCTCGTTCATCTGGTATAATCCACAAATGGCGGAAATAAAATAAAGCGAAATTAAAAAAGCGCACTGTAGAACAGCTTAGGCATTAAAATTGTTCAATCGATTGGGAATTGAACGCAAAAAATCCCCTACAAAATTGTGGATCCGAATCGACTACGAACGTATATATAAAGGGATTTGCCAAAAGCATGTTACAAACTATCTACTAATAATCCCTCCATTAAGCATTTGTTTGTTGGCAATTATCACTCTTTTTATTTTGCCATTTTACTATTTCGAGACGTTCATTGCAATGGAATAGGACATGCAAATTAATGGTTATTTTGGTGCTGCAAAACAACTGAAAAGAGTTTCAATTGTTTCTCCCAAAATAGAATGAGCAAGGAAAACAATCCGATGAAACCGTCTAAAGTGAAGTAATTCTAATGCTAAACTTGAATGCAGAATATTTGATATTTTTTGTTCCATCTTCTACGCTCCATGGGGAAACAAAATATATATCGAAAATATTTTCGAATTAAAACTGCTTTTCGTGTGGGAAAAATAAGATATTTTTTCAGATACAAACTGAAGAAGTATGAAACCAAGAAGCTTTCTTTCAAAAAAATGATCTCTCCAAAATTATTCCCGTTTCCTCTTTTTTCAACCGTTTTTGGGAAAAAGAAAGTGCTGTCTCATCAAAACAATGCACTGTGTCACAAATCAACGACAACGATGGCAATATTGCCTGAAATAAGCTTCGAATTGCCTACGCATCCACCATATCCTCCAGATCTGGACCCCAGCGACGTTTTTATGTTCTCAGATCCCTAAGAAATGCTCGATGGAATGCAATTCAGCGCTGATGAAGGTAATCTTCGAAACTGGAGCCAATTTTGAGGCTGAAGACTAATCGTACTATTAAAATTGTATGATCGCTATAATTTTTCATACTGTTTTTTGGGTTTATTACTTCCCACAATCAGGAAAAATATAAGCTGAGTCAATAGAGGATCTGCTGAAAAGTTCACCCCGAAACACTACTGCGTAATATAAAACTATTGGAAAGTCCAATTAGTCAGTAACTTGTATTCAAAATTGTACCTTCAAATTGGAAAAGAAAAATTCATTTGAAAAAATTTAATATTGATACTTGAGCATTCTTATGTGGTTAACGTTTCGGAAAACAATCCTTTTCCGTTTTCAAAACCTGCATTCACTATGAAAATCTCGCCTCAAACTGTGATATTTCTAATTTCTTTTGACATGTGTCAAAAGATGACCGTGTGTGTCATCTGGACATCTGAACACACATACTGGATGTTTTTTTTTGTTCATAATACATCGAGTAGTGAGTCGAGTCGAGGACATTGAGTCATAGAGAGCATATACGTTATAATGAGTGTTGCGAAATAATAACATGCTAAGATGGACGCTATCATTGATCCTTTGGTATTCAATGAGAAGATAGACATGGTTCTAGCAATGATATCTAAGCCCTTAGACTTATGGGAAGTTTCATCTCAGGAATTCTTCTCTATGTATATTTAAATGCGAAAAAGAAGACAAGAACTCGAGAAGAAAAGAACCAGCGGTTACGACAAAATATACTCTGATGAAGAGGACCAGATACACGATATCTCAGGCTACACCTCCGAAGAAAGCCTGGAAGAAGAGGCGATTGTCAATAAAAACGCCCGGCGGAGACAGAGACTTCCAAGAAACCACAAAAATCCAATGTAAATAATCTAAAACACAGATACGAAGCTTGGTACCAAGAGTGGAAAAGACAGAAATATCCTCTAGAAAACCCACAAATTTCTTGTCACATCCAGAGATCTTGAGGTCTCACCTTCAAAGCGGGAACGTAAGGTATGATATTAGTTGTATAGTATGCGTATTTTTGTTGGATTTGTGGTGATTGTGGCATCTGCATATCGCTGCTCCGGAACAACAATGACGTAACCGCAAAATTTTGCCTAATGGACTTAAGTGCATAGAGATGTTCAGATACTTCACCCGTCGTCGTAAATGTAGTACAAGTCTTTGCCACCTGTAGGTACTTGCGCCACTGTTGAATTATCAGCCAATCGTCCAATCACTTCTTAACAACTTCTTAACAGTCAGTTGTGCAATAGACACAGACAGGGCCTAACGATTTTGGTGGAATAGTGACCTATATGTAGTGTATGTTTGCGACATAAGTTTCATTGTTGTAGCACTAAACAATTTTTGGGTAGCGTGACATACAGAAGTGTCCTGTGTGAGTCAATTATCTTTATGGTCAAAACAATACTTTTTATTAATAACGGTAATAATGTTATTTTGTTACTTACAATCGTTAATAATTACAGGACCTAAAAATGAGTGAACGTACTAAAAAAATTATGAACCTCATAAATCTAAAGCTGAAAGGCGAGACCTGCATTGCCGCATAACGAACCAGAATAACTAAAAAGCTTAGTCTGTCTGAGGAAGAAAAACAATTTAACTCGGGAAAATGCAGATATAATTAACAAAAATGAATCTGTGCCTGAAAAAATAATTGAAAATCATGAACTGACTGAAATATACAATGATGCACCACCAAAAATATTGATGTTGTGTGTGAACAAGAGAAAAACAAGAACTCAATTCAAGGAAATGTAGAAATAATGAACGTAATGTACCTGAAGAAATTATTCAAAATCGTAGACTAGCGCTAGTCAAAAACATTTATGCAACAATAACGCATCTGCAGAAATGAAACCGAAATCCTTTCCAAAATCCCAAAACGAAATGAAATATTTGATACCCTATAATTTCTTGTTATACATACCCATAAATGTAATACATGCCTGGGGTTCAATTGAACTGTAAAGGTAATACGTTTCAGTTTTTGCGCCTCCTGAACAATTTCAAAATATTCAGTTACGTCATTGTTGCTCCGGAGGAGCAACAATGACGTAACTGAATAACTTGATAAGTTGTTTCCTCGTTCATGTTATTAAATGAATTTCAAACTGTCTTTGCCCTATTATACAAACATTCTACTATAGTTTTTGACGCTAGCATGGTGAATAAATTTATAGTGGAAATATCTGTTTGTTTTTTTTTTCGATGCACACTCATTTCAAAAGTATTTATTTATTTTTTGATCACAACATCGAGAAATGGAACTTCCCTTTCTAATGTAAATTTCATCGTGGGTGCTCTTGACTTCATATAATTCAAGAAAACGTTGATATCATCTGGGTTATGGTCCCAGATACTGAACACATCATCAACATATCTCCACTATATATTCGAACCATTCTAGTAAGGTTCGATATATGTTTTCTCAAATGCTGCATGAAAATTAGAATTGGTGACAAGAGTGGGCCCGTTAACATTCCAAATTCTTATTGGTAAAAATCCTCCTTGAACTGGAAGTTTTACCGGCAGGTACATAATTTCGAAAGCTCTAAAATAGCTTCTTCATTGTTTTCTTCCATTTTTGAGATCAATTTCATTTTCTAATTTCATTCTTTTCAACTCACAACCCCTTAAGAAAGCTAAGTATCAATATTTAGTTTTTCCACTTGATTTTTTTTTAATTTGTAGGCAGACTTTACGAATACAAGTTACAGACTAATTGGACCTTCCAGTAGTTCCAGATTGTGGAAGGTTATGAAAAACAGTTTGAAATATTGAGTCCTCCACAAAAAAAATCGTTTATTGAATAACGCTATAAGATATTTATTGACCTTAAAAAATCATAAAAATGTTTATGAGATAAATTCACAACATAATTGTATAGGTACGTCAAGACTGAGGTGTAGTAATATAAAAAGATTCAAATAAAATTTGTGAAGCTATGTAGAAATAGAAGTAATGAAGACTGTAAAAATGAGATAATCCTAGAAACTAGGCTTTGTGTAAGGTAGTATGTAAAATAGAAAGTACTAAAAATATTGAGTTCATATATAGGAAAAAACATCTTGAATATTATAAAGTGGATTTACAAGAAGTTATATTTTTAAGTAGTATTTCAATTTTTTATAGAGAATGCTTGCAATCCACAGGTATAAGGTTATATAGTTTTATTGGCAGATAGTCAGTCTGCTTCATTGTTTCAGTGTAGTTCACGCGAGGTAGTCTATACAATTATTTTTTTCTATTTAGTAATAATCTCATACATGAAGTGCCAGTGAACCATACCGTAGTATATAGTTTTCAGCACTTCAACTGATAATATTTCTCTGAGATTTATAAATAAAAATTGACTTCTGGACAACTTCTTCGCAATCCCTGAACGTGTTCTTTCCAGTTCAGGATGGAATCTATGTGAAATCCTAGTATTTTGACTGATGAATGATTTGCTGTATTTTTCAAGACAGTTATTTCTTCAGTTTTGTTTTCATTCAAGGATGGAATATTTGCGTTAAAATAACCTCCACCTCGTGACAGTGTCTCACATGACATTCTATCGATCTCTTCTAAATTCCTGCTTCTGATTGAAGAAGTTGAATCGTCTACGTACTTAAATACATCTGCGATGTCTAATAAGGTTGTCAGGCCATTCATATAGATTATAAACAACAGTGGCCCCAGAACTGAATCCTGAGGCACACCATGTTTGATTTGTATGGTCTTGGAGGTCACATTATTGTTGGATATGTATTGTTGTCTGTCCATAATGAATGTTTCGAAGAGTCGAAGAGCTGATCCACGTATCCCGTATTTATGAATGCTTTCGATAAGTCGTATAGGATTGCACGAGAATGTATCCCTATGTCAAGATTTTTAGATTGAACTATCTCAGTAACAGCTTGTGAAGTTGATCACAGCGATCGAAATCCATATTGGTGGTCATCGAGATGTTTTCCGTTTTCCAAAAAGGTCGTTATTCTTTCTTTGATAATTACTTCAATTATTTTTTGATATTATTGGGGTAATTGCTATAAATCTATAATTATCACAGTTATTTATATTACATTTTCTCATAATTGGGGTGGCTTTATAGAGTTTCAGATGTGATAGAAATTCTCCCTTATCCATGCATGTATTTACTAGATGTGCGAGTGGTGTGGGGTAAGATTTCCGGTATGAGTTTGATCATTTTAGAGATCATGTTATATACATCCGTAGTTGAACTATTTTCGAGTGTATTTATCACACGTGTTATTTCTTTTTCATTTGTGGGACTCAAGTATACTGAATCTTTCACAGTTATTTTTACGAGATTATCCCCACCTTCATCCGTGTGAAGTATTTGTTCAATAATGTTATCAATCATTGTGGAGCTAAGTTCCCTGAAATCATCAGCAGTGAGGCAGGTATCGTGGTTGTTACTTTTACCTGACTTAGTCTGTATTTCAATTACGATCTTAAAAACTGTTTTTGTCGGGTTCTCACTGTTTGTGATAACGTTATCATACCTACTTCTTTTTGGTTTCTTCATATTTTCATATTTTCTGTATGATTTTTTTTTGGTTTGATACATACTGTTACGATATTTACTCGGATTTCGTTTAAACAACAACACTAATAATACTTGACAACTTTTATTCACTTACTACACAACTAGTTACTGCACTGATAACAATTCACTTAGAATACTCGCTTGCTAATCTTACTACTTTCTGACTAATAATAATCTCTGTCGAAGGAATTAGCTGTTTATATAGTCCCATCGATTTATCTCGAAACTCCAAGAAAATCGTCGAAAATTCGCTTGC
>WOGN01006271.1:0-12556 GCA_015342105.1 Leptinotarsa texana | reverse complement strand
ATGATGACTTAAAACTTCCTCTTTGAAGATGATCACTTGGTGATCGAAACACGTGTCGAGGTGTATAAATAACGATTTGGTGTTTGGGAAAAAACTCTAGTAATATAGATTCAGGTGCTTGAATTTTCCAACTGAAATAGCGAAGTAACGATCTATTTGTCAAGCAGACACACCGTAGGTATTCCACTATGAAGATATTAAAGTTCCATTAGCATCTCTAAGCAGTTTTCATAGCTTTATTAGGGGTATATAATATACTTGTCGCAATCAAAATATATATAAAAAAACTGAGAGATAAACATGTTTCCTAAAACAAATAACTTAGAATTTGTTCATTACTTAGATGACATTTTCTATTTATTTCAGGTTTTATACTAACGGAAACACAGATTTTTTTCAAACAGATATTAGCTGGCCTTTGCTGACATCAATTTTTTTATTTCTCATAATTTGAATGGAAAATTGTTTCTTCAAGTCATATGGAAATCTTATCATTCAAAGAAAAATCTTTGCAACTGGCAACAGTGGCAACGCTGCTGAGGTTATATATTGGCGGAAAGTGGAATTTTCTAGAAAAAGTTGAATACCTCTGAAAAGTTGAAAGTTGATCATTGGCTGTAATTGCATCACATTTCAACTCGAACATTTCACGTCAGTCAAAAGTATCGTCACATCCATATTAAATTCAAAGTGTGAGTAAACTACTAGATTTCCCACAACTTTTTAAATTACTTTAAAGTGTATACATATTTAGAAACTTTAACCTTACATTATCCCCAGTATATTTCTGGTGAACATATCAACATTTTTAACTGGAAATGGCTTTGATGTTAGCTTCGAGGTTGTGTAGAGCCCCAGTTTTGAAAAAATCTGGCTTCTTGAAACAAATAAAATCTGAGAATGTATCTCGAACGTTTGCGAATGATAGCCGAGATGCATTGGCCAGAGAGGCTAGAAGAAAACGAGCCTCGCTCAAAGAGAAAATTATGGCCCCAGCTGGAGATACAGGTATGATTATTCAAAAGCTGTAATATTAAGGCATATTCTTATTTAATCCATTTTTAGCTTTCAATATTGGAAAAGGAGCGTTAGCAGGGGGATCTGTTTTGGGGCTCGGTGCTCTTTGTTACTACGGTCTTGGAATGGGATCCGAAGTTGGAGCTATAGAAAAACATCAGTAAGTAACTTGGATAAAAGATAGAGGTAATAGTGATACGCACCTCGAATTTTAAGATTGTCTCACAATAAATATTTAAGTAGGGATATGATTTTTTATATTGCATGTATTTATCAAAAGTTCACAAACATTAATTATAGGTTGTTCACTTGTTAATTTACCATTTTTGAGAAACTAACTTGTGTGAAGTAACATCAGAAAGGAATTTTAGGGGTTTTGGTATGCTTTATTTTTGAACAATTTTGTTTGGTTGCTTTGAAAAAAAATGTGTGCTAACAAATATTCAATATTTACCGAAAGGTTTATTTTGCAAATTGAAAGGTGGAATGCTCGGAATTCAAATTTTTCATCACTTGGATGCTATTTGTTTAGCCCATTTCTTTCAAGTCTCCAGAAGAGTGTAGCTTCGTGGGTACCTATATTGTTTTTCCCTCAATTTTCTTGACACCCATTACAACTATCTTCTTCCCTGTACTAGTTTGTAAAGGCCCTGTTTCTCACAGTAATTTAAAATATGATGAGCTATTTCTACCATTTTGTTACATTCCCTGCTCTCCGTTATACAGCCCTATTTTGATCAAATGCCCTCTCAGTGGACATTGTCCAGTAAGTATCCCTCCTGCAATTATTTTGACCCTTTCCCTGCTCTGTTGAAGCAGATCAGTTCTTTCTTTACACAGTTCCTCGGCAAATGTTTTCCCGTGTGCTTTCCCAGATGTTTCAATTTTATCCAACGGCTGGATTCAGCATTAACGTCTGCCACCTTCAGTGGTTTTGATTACTGGAAGCTGGTAGCCCTACTCACAACTTGCTTCTGGTGAGGTTGAATTCCTTTTCCAAGAGAAAAGTCTTTATTATTGCACCAAATAAACCCGAACTGTTTGATTGCATTTCAGTCTATGGCCACAGTACGTGAAAGATCGCATCAAAACTACTTATATGTATTTTGGAGGTTCAATAGTTGTCACAGCAGCAAGTGCTTTAGCAGCAGTCCGATCCCCATTTATAATGAATATTGTTATGAAAAATGGATTTATGGTAAGCTATTTTTATATGATTTGATAATAAATGTTTGTTTTAATCAAAATCAAGCCAAAACTATATATTGTCATATGTTGAAATATACAATTTACAATGCACCAGAGTATACAATATTAATACACATGGTTGTAAGAAGTTCAGAGGCGAGAGAATATAAAGAAAATATTTAGTTATAGAATGCAGAGCCCTAAAGTCTTCTAATAATTCACATCATGTGTACATTTTTTATTTTCAGGGAATGGCTATCAGTTTAGCTGCAATAATGGGTACTGGAATCTTGGCTCAAAGCATTGAGTATAAAAAAGGGTTTGGGGCAAAGCAAATGGCTTGGTTGCTCCACACTGGCACATTGGGTGCAATGCTGGCACCTATGTGTTTTCTTGGTGGACCCTTACTGATTCGTGCTGCTTGGTATACTGCAGGAGTGGTCGGAGGTCTTAGCACTATTGCTGTAAGTCATTTATACTCTTTAGATTAATTGGCATACAATTTACAAACTTTTAAATCCAGGTATGTGCTCCAAGCGAGAAGTTCCTTTATATGGGCGGTCCTCTAGCTATGGGCCTTGGAGTGGTTTTTGTGTCATCCATCGGAACCATGTTCTTACCACCCACTACCGCTTTAGGAGCTGGACTTTACTCAATTAGTTTGTATGGAGGGCTTCTACTGTTTTCTGCATTTTTGTTACACGATACTCAAAGAATTATTGCCCAAGCCGAACGATATCCCTCTAGCCCTGAATTGTATGGAGTGAAACCTTATGATCCAATCAATGCGTGAGTACTTTTTATTGATTTTTTTTTCTGAAAAAATTATATTCAACTCCTGAAATTCATTACTGTCAATATATGTAATAATGTTGGGTCATAATAAAAATAATAATGTTTAATCAACAAGGAATTGACAATAGGCAATTGAATATCATATAAAATAAACATATGTACTCACAGGAGAAAATTATTGTTTGTGCATGAGAGAGGAACATCTTGAAAATTATAATAGGGGTACAATATTCATCATAAAAAGAGCAATTGAATGTGAAAGATAAGGTTTGGATAAAATGTTGAGCCATATGAATTTTCCACAATCGAGGATTCAATCATTATAGGTAAATTATATTCACCATTGATATACTTAAGTGTAATGCAAAAAATACTAATTGGAGTGAGTTTATTTTTTCCATTATTTACATTTTATTTTTGACTAGGTCATTGGAGAAACTCCTTTTTGTGTTGAGGATATGTTTTTTTCAGCTTATTTTTGAATGGAATTTTATTTCTTATCAATTTTGAAGTGAAGGCAAGGTGTTACATAATTTTACCTCTTTAATACCTTAGCTCCTTTGGTTAGAGAAAGTTTAGATTTAGAGGTTTACAATCAAATAATTATGCTGTCTGTTCAAAAAATAAGGTAAATTTTCATTTTCCTCAAAAAATATGTATTTATTCATCAATTTCTATTATGCCCCTTCCAAAGTAGTCCCCTTCAGATATAATACGCTGTTTTTTTTTCAATTTTTGAATCAGTTCTGATATGCACTTAGCGATTCGGTTTTCATCTCCTCAATCGTCGTAAAACACCGTTCTTTCATGGGTCTCTTAAATATTAGGAACAGGAAAAAGTCGCTGGGTGCTAAATCTGCTAAGTACAGTGGTTGAGGCATGCTTACGGTATTGTTTTTGGCCAAAAAAATAACAAACAAGTAATTAGTAAGCAGGTGCATTTTCGTGATGCAAATGCCATGAATTGTTTTTCCACAATACCGGACGTTTTCTTCGTATTGCTTCTCGCAAGGGGAGCATAACTTCAAAATAATATTTCTTATTGACTGTACGTGGCAAGAACTTCTGATACACCCAAGCAATTAAAGAAAACAGTGAGCAGAACGTTGGCATTTGATTGAACATGGCGTGCTTTTTTTTTCGGTCTTAGCTCTTCCATTGGGATGATTGGACTTTTGGTTTAGATGTCATAACCATATACCCACGATTCGTCACAAGTTATGACCTTTTTAAGCAAATTTGGATCGCCGTTGACGTCATTCAATATTGACGTCAAGTGATGTTTATGTATCGGTTTTTTTAGTTAATTTTGGTCCGAACTTTGCTACCACACGCTTCATAAACAACATTTATCAAAAAAATGCATGACATGAGCCAACCGATAGGATTCGACGATTCTCCATAACAATTTTTCTCACTTTCTAAATATTCTCATCGGTTGTTTATGTGTTGAGGCGTCCAGGTCTTGTGTCTTCATTCACATTTTCACGAACTTCTGTGAAAAGCTTGTACCACTTGTAAACATTTTTCTGACTCAAGAGTACAATCAGCGTATGCCACTGTCAACAATTCAAGTGTTTTTGACCACTCAATTCAATTTTTTAAACAATATTTGATGCAAATTATTTGATCCATTTTTTAAATACTAGAAAATCACCGAACACCCAAAATACTCGTAAATTTTATGCCTCTCATCAACAAACTAAACATGCTAAAAAGCTGAAACTGTGAACATAATATATGTTCAAGACCAGTGTATCAGCCCAAAAAAATTTAAAAAAACCCTAATCAAAGGTACGTAGCTCGTAAACTTTGAGCGTTCACCTTATTTTTTGAACAGTTCACTAAACCACCAATAATAAGTTATTGATGGCGTGGAATGCTCTCAACTCAAACATCTGTATTCAGGAAAGCTGTTTTAATTAAAATGAGACAGTTAAATTTTTAGGAATTTAGCTGGATAAAACCCAGAATTTCAGAAATCACAGTATATATGTTTCTAAAAGTTGAATACATTAGTGTACATACTAAAAAACCTACGAACTGTTCTAGATAAGTAACATTTTATTTCTGTTTATTATTCATAAATAGAGACATGCCTACAATATGGAATAATTTTCTAGGTCTAGTCCTCTTATGCTTATAAAGTCTTCTTGGTACAAAAAAGAATCATCAGAACAATTTCAAATTTAATACCCATTCATCTGTGAATTTCTTCAAAAAATTCAGGCATTAACTCTACTAACTTTGTTTATCTTTGAACTTTGTGTTTATGTTTATTCAAATAATTGCTCTTTTGAACTTGTTAAAAACAAACGCAAAGTAAATACCGCAGTTGTCAGTTCTAGAAAAATGTGGATTCGTTTTCCAATGGCATTTCAAGTTAGCTTCCCAAATTTTTGCTACCGCAGTTGTCGGCTGATTGGTCAAATCACCAACACCAACATAAAAACTTATATACTCAATGTTGCCCATTTTCTCTCATGCACACCTACGACTTTGTGGTTTTTCATCAAAATCAATGATCTGAAAACTGAAATAATTGCATTGAAATTCACTAAAATCTAGTTGAATGTAATACCATCGAAATTTTAATTTTACAAAAAACATGTTGAAACCAAATAGAATAAAATGGGATAAAGCAAAATTAATTTTGGTCTGGTCTTTTGCATTACATAGAGACATTTCTAATATTCAATATTAAATGAGCAGCGGTATTTAAAATAAAAAAAAACTCAAAATAATAATTTCTTTTTTATTTGTTGAAATTTTGATGAGTTTTTAGTTCATTATGAATGCCTCTGTTGTTGAACTGAACATATTTCTCATGCATTTTTTTATTGCAGTTCCATTGGCATTTATCTGGATACCTTAAACATCTTCATCAGAATTGCCACCATCTTAGCAGGCGGTGGACAAAATAGAAGAAAGTAAATGGATTTGATATTCTTTAATTTATTATATTTCTATGTATTTTTAAATCTGACCTTAGTTTAATAAACTGATGAAATGCTGTGAATTGTATATATTTAATATTAGGATAGCAGTAAGGTTAAGAAATAAAAAAAAATCATAGTGGTATTTTTATTTAAGCTTTTTGTATTCATAATCATTGAATTTTTGTTATAATTACAATAAATTATATCTGTCCATACTAGTATTTCTTCCTTTCATCATCACAAACATGTTAGATTCTGTGTTATAAGGTTATTATGTCTTTGGATACAAGTGCAGTCTTAACGGAGCAGTTAACGTTAGTGATGTGCAAATGAACTGATTTGTATGGCACATTGATATACAACTTTGCTCAGATTCTTTTTTTCAAAATTAGATCCCTTTTCACAAAATTGGCTGGTAGTTAACAATTTGAGAGCGTGTTCAATTGCAGTTTTCGCAATGTATCAACAGACTAGAAAGTTTTCTGTTAAAAATAGTCACCTAGCAAGTGGAAACTGAATAAGAGTTTTTTTATACAATCCCTAAGATTAGGACAAAGTTTTTTTCTGTGAACAATGCCCTCAAACTGTTGATTACCTATGTTTCAACTATGTCTAGGAACACATTGCAAATCTCAGCTACCTCTTCAAACAAAAGTTGAAAATACCTTAAACGGTTCATGATATATTGAAATATTTGGTTCAACATTGAAGTTTCTCTCAAGCTGATAATATTTAAAGACAAGATAAGTAATTCTATGCTAAATAGTTTTATTTACAGTAAAAGCTTCAGTCAATTGTATTTTACAGAATTGGTGTCTACTTACCATCGATACATTTTTGAAAAACGGAAAATTACAAGTACAGGAATAAAATTTATTATCATTTTTGTGTACTTCACATAAGTGACAAGCACTAGAGGTCGTTAAGAACTTTTCATGATCAACAGTTTCATTTATTAAGAAAGAATTATTGAAGAATTCATCAGTCATTGGAAGGGATAAACAGTTTGAAACTAACACTAGTGCTTAACAATACTGAATGAAAACATTTTCACATTTATGTTGATGACTTCAAGAATATTTCTCGTTTGGATCAGATCTATCAAGTACATATATTTCAATTTAAAAAACATTGACAATAATTTCTGCTTTCGCTAACAACCCTGATCAATTTCTTATGAATTTATCAGTTTGTGAACAATAATGCAAATATCAGTACATACAATTTGTTATTTTCATAGATTTTTCAACTAGTTGAATTTTACCGAAACAGCAAATAAATACTTATTTCATAATTTCTGTTCCGCAAAGGCGAGAAAAATAAAGATTTTATGTTGAGATATTTTCACACCGTTATCTTCTTCCTAATAAACTCAGTTGAGTTTTCCACTCATTAAAACCCCATCTATGAAAAATGTTGTTTTTATTTATATTACATAAAAGTGATGATTATCCGACATCAGAAAAACTAGTTCTGATATGTTCAAACGTATAAAAAATAAATAGCTCACTAAAATTAATATCACCTAGCTATCTGCTGAGAATTAAAAACATAATTACAAGATCATATTATGATGCTATGAATTGAAACTGAAAATATTGAGAAATATCAATCAAATTATATCTAAATTCAAGTTCAAACCACAAACAGCTATTATTGATTACAGAAGGTTTTGGTCAAGTACAAATCAATAAAACATTATATGTATTCACAATTCATTAAAACAGTGTAACAATAGTTAACATATTGGCATTGATTAATAATTTATAAAAACAATATTTGGAGTTGCTGAGAACAAAAAGTGTCGATGAATTAATATGGAGATGATCAAAATTATAGAGGGATATGCGTTATACGACCTCACAATTCTCAGTTTGAGATAAGTGGTTAAGAGAAGTAGTGAAGGGAAACATTTTTTCAAAAACAAACAGGAGTGGTGAATCTACCAATGCCCTGAAGAAATATACTCAGCTGAATATTTTGCTGGAGGTTATCAATTATTTTCTCAAAGAAAAGGAAGGAAAAGAATATGAATGAAAAGTAAAAAATGTTCGTCTTATAAAACTCGTCAGTTTGAAATAGTTATTTTAGAGTATTTTCTGAAAGATTAATCACAGGCCTTTTTGAATTCATGAGATGAAGTCTCCAATTACGTCAAGAATACTTAATTTCCCAAAAAATAGGTACATGTTGTGAAAGGGGAAAATTTATTGGTTTTCACTCTCTCAAATAGGAATCATAAAATTATTGTTTGTTTAATGTCAAACCCAGCTAGTCCAAAATTGAAAGCAGCATTGCCAGATTATAAAAACAAATAAAAGTTTTTTTAGATTTGAAAATGTAACAAATAATTGATTTTTGATATGGATCCTAAAACTTAAACATTGAAAAGTGATTATAGAGTTATTCGAAGATAGGTTGAACTCATTCAGAGTTACCTGTCCTCATTTTTATATTTTCTTCAAAGTACTAGGGTATTTCTGACTTCTAAATTCTTCTGATGTCCAACAGAGGGCATACAAGCACCCCTAAAAAAGTTAGCTACAAGTGCTAGCAAAATGTCAGGAAAAAATTCTGAGGTATGACCTCCCTAACTATGATCTAATATATCTACAATACTATTTCATTTCTTGAATAATAGTAAATATATTATATATTAGTTATTTAAAATAAAAATTGTATATTGTAAAATTAAGTTGCAATTTTCACTTTAGTTTGATAAGTCACTTTTTAATCCTTTTGCTGAATTTTTCTGAAAAACTACATTCACATCGTTTTAAGCGTGCAATAGTTTTTTTCTGTCATTTTAAAGATGATCTGAAGACTTTTCGAAAAAATTTACCAAAATTGGAGACTGCACTATATTTTCTATTCTTTCCCATTTTGTAATAATATTTATACATTAATTTTACTAAAAATTATGCATTATGTGTTTTACATATTTGATTTTGAATAACTTCTTGGCTATAGGTGAATGAAAACTAATAAATGTCAAAAATAAGACAAGCATCTTCTCAAATATCATTTAGGCAATTTAAAAAAAATAATTTATTGTCAAATACTAAAAATTTCATGTGGGTTACTTGTCAAAATTCATAAATGCCAGTGATTATTTATCCACAATCTTCTAATTTTTGGATTCAATGAATGATATTTGTTAAAGATTAAAGTGGTGGTCAAGTTTCATTTTTGACAATAATCCAAAAACAGCTTGAAATACCAATTTTTTCTATTTTGATTGTTTACTTTCACTTAGCATTTTTTGTGCAAAGACCAATATCAGTTAAATAAACAAATTGGATCATTGTCACAAATAGCATTGACAGTTATGACAGAAATTATGACTGCCAACAACGAAATATAAAACCAGGCCATAACTTTTGTTTTTATTAAAATTCATCATATGACCAATCTAACCGTTACTTCATAATTCAAAATCCACTAACTGAATAAAGATAAATCAAAAAATCAAGTCGGCAAGAATATTGAATAATAGGAAATGTAAATAATCTTTGTGACCTGCCTTTCAAAACTATTGTTTCGAGTATGCCTTCTGTATTCACTACACGTCTAAGATACCAAAGTACTACCCAAATGACTCTTGGAGTAATATGTTTAGCACTACTCACAATATGAAATCAGGTGCATTAGTTATGTTTTAGAATTTTAAACCATTAAGGAATACATTATAAGCTAACACCTTTCAAGAATAACAATCAGGGAAATTGGGCCTTCTGGTTGATCATCCAATGTGGTGTTATAACCAGCACATAGCACCCTTTTTTCACTACCAATCATTAAGCTATTTTTTTATGATCCCATTAATGAAAAAAACCCTAAAGGGCGTTTTTGCTACCATCCACTTCAGTAATAATTCTTACAGCTGGTAGAAACCTTAATTCAATGTGGTAGTTCAAGTGTCGAATCTAATCACCTTCAGTCCCGATGCACCCGATTTCTAACATTTCCTAATCTCAACGACAAGAAGCGATGACCCTAACAGGTCTCACGAAAGTATATACAAATGAAAATGTGATACTCAACAAAGTTATTTCTTAACTAAGCTTGCTATCCTGTGTAAGTGGGGTCTAACGGAAACATTCAGAGCTGACAGAGGTGAAGACGGTGCCGGTGAGGGTGGAGTGTTGTTGTTCTTTGTTGGGACAAGATTTTGTCCTTTGATTACTTGTTCCTTCGCGCCCCTGTGGAAAAATAAACTTATTGATATGCAGCAATATAAAACACTTGAGTGGAAATATAAACTGGAGGAGAGCATGATTTAACAGAAACAGCACATATAAAATACTTAAAAGAGATGGGAATAAAGGTACTGACGGTGAAAACAAGAAGTTTTGAAATTAGGTTGTTAATAAAGTTCTTTCCAAAATATTATTAGATTTATTCATTCAAATATAAAACAATCACCCAATTATATATTAGCTGTTTTGGTTGATTATCTACTTCCATTACTGAGGCAACTTCATAGCCATCTCAATAGAGTTCAGGGTTCTTGCATTCGAAAAATGATTTGATGACGTCTTTAGAGTCGAATTTTTTTCATATAGAGGATTTTGAGGAAAACTGATTGAATGATGGTCCAAAAAGCCTATATGCCAATTATGGTAAGTGGTAACTAACATCTTCCATCTAAGTTCAGTTATTTTTAGAAGAGTGATTTGTGCACCAAGTAGACATCAAACAGTTCTATATGAATACATGGGAACAGTCCATTCGGTTTCAGTTGTGAACAAAACAGTGTCTCATAGAAAAGATATTAATTTTTTGAAACACTTATACAAAAAGAACTTTCTTAACAAAGCAATAGGTATTCAAAGTTACAAATATCTATAAATATTTAGTTTTGAAAGTGTATTGTTTCTCATTCTTGAATTAATAACTAAATAATTCAAAATTCTTGCTTGAGAGATCTAATAATTAATGAGTTCAATGAAAGAAGTGAACTATGTATTATAATCAGCAGTATCAATAATGACAATATCTTTTTACTATTTTACTTAGGGTATGGTCCCAAAGTAACCAAGTACTAACTGGTACTCACCGGAAATTTAATTTTTGACAGCAGTTCTCTAAAATGCTATCAATTAGTAGTTACTTTTGGAACATAATCACGAAAAATAACATCAGTGGATAACCGCTCAATAACACCGATATTGAAAAAGAAAACTGAATAACCACTTTTGAATAAAGCTAATCACTGAAATGGAAAATCTTGGGAAAAGCAGTTAATCAAACAACTTCTTCAATGCACATAAAAACTAGGATATTGATTGATTGTTACATTTTGAACAGAAAAATGAACTGTAATACATAACGGTTTATTTATATTCAGAAATAGAGAAAAAAAATGTAATGATCATTTGGAAGCCATAAGTTTGTTGGTTCCTAGAGGGTATATTTCCAGAAGTACCCATGTCATTATTAGTCGAATTTTTCTTAGGTTACAATTATAATAACATACTTACAAATATCGCGTCAAATCTTCAATATCAACAAGCATAGAATCCTGTTCCATGTGAAGATCATCCCTATTCATCAGAAATTTAACCAAGTTTTCATTCAGAGTTTCGATTTGAGTATGGAGATCATTAACAATGACTTGTAGCTGAGCTACATTCATATCAGTGAGTATTTGTCTGGATAAACGTCTTTTGTCTTCAGGAAATGGAATACCTATCTTCTCCATGCTGTTCCTGATCATTTCCGTGATAGGACTTTTCTTCTGTCTTTGTTTTTCAATCTGGAAGAAAACGGTAAAAATGTTTTTTTGATCTATGAACCTAATTATAATAGAATCTAAAATTTACCAGTGGTTTGGTATTAATGTTATGTATTTTCCGTGTGACATTTTTATATGTAAAAAAGAAAACGATAGTACATGAAATACACCAAGTCAAATGAAATGTTAACAAAAATGAAAATATACACTTCTGTCCAATGTGGTAAAAAATGCTCCAGTACATATGCACTTTTTCAGCCTACATTTGTATTAATTCAATTTTGCTGAAGATTATTGACAATTTTCAGATCTAGAATTTAGATGAACAAGAGTTGGGAGTTATTATGTGATATCAAAATTACTCTGAAGAACAGGAACCTCTGGTATAGGATGAATTCAATACTTTTTTGTCATACTTGAAGCTCATTTTGCCAAAATAATTATACTGTATCTTAAATTAGATTTAAGAATAATAATTGATAATAATTTGGTTTGTCTGGTGTTATGAATATGAGTATTATTGATTTCTATGAAATTAATGTTTGAATTTTTATTATTGAATAAAGGAAACAACAAATTATTTGTTTGTATAGTGTGTTCAAATAAAATAAATTTTTTGGTTTATACAAAATTATTGTAGGTTCTGCGTACAACAATTGATGTATGCATTCAATAAATAATTTTATTTGGCCTCATCAGCGCGGTGCAGCCAAGTGAAAAGATGGGTAACACTTGTTTGCCGAAAGCAGGAAACAACACATATGCAAGGAGTCACCAACAGGAGCCAACCACACATTTGTGGTTCCAGTAAGAAGACCTAGAATTCACATTTTTGATTTGTACATCATACAACCTCGATAAAATATTTGTCTGTATATAT